>DWCF01000207.1:0-57433 GCA_018230265.1 Delias oraia | reverse complement strand
TAGCTCTTTGAGAAATGAATCTTTGGCAACAAATTGCATGTCATTCGATGCAGAATTAAATTTTAAACAATATTATGCCCTACGATGTCCCAGTGTAACTTACTCACTACCTCCTCCAGCTCATACATCTTTTCGCCGGTCCTAAAAGTGTGTGCGTTGTGTGTCGCCAGGTGCAGGGTTGTTGGGTGGCGGTAGCCGTGCCGTTGCCGGAGATTCTTCGCACCCATTGCCCCGCCGAACCCACAGCCGCTACCGTAACTGGGACTGGTTTGTTGCCTTAATCACACCACACCATGCTTGGCAGGCGGTTGGTGATCGCAGATCATCTCCAGTATTCGGAAAGGCGTAACCACCCTCCGGTGAAGCGTCCTTTAGTCGCCTCTTACGACATCCACTTAAAAAAATAGGAATCGAGGATCACCTGCACGCCGGGCGCATGCGGCAGCATCCTCAGGTTCTCGAAGAGGCGGTTCTTAATCTTGTCGAGGTACTCGGTGGTGTTCTGGTTGGCCATGTTGCTGGGCGAGATGTGCAGCTTGAAGTCCGGCCCGAAGTACTCGAAGTAGTCGTTGTAGGGCAGCTCGTTGGCGATCTCCACGCCCAGCGCCACCGACGTCTCGTACGTCCAGCACCGCGACACGTTGCGGATAGTGTACCTGTAACATTTATCCCACTCTTTTGTACTTTCGTGCAAGAGCAACGGCCACTTCCACGTTTCCTTGGCCAAGCACTGTTACTGTGCGGTTATTTATCGGAGAAGTGGTTCGTTTGTATCATTATAATAATGTAAGCATAAAAAAATTGCGGCTTTTGACTTGTTCACTTAAGTTCCCGCTCATGCTCGGCACCTCTGATTAGATCGAAAAAGTAGTGCACCAAACGTCGCGCACACACCGCCACGCTTTTGTTACGTTGTTGAACGAGAAAAATATGGCTCACCCTCCTCCGCCCACGAGCAGAAATGGGAGGCCGAACCTCTTGACTAGCTCGACGCACCGACCGTGACCGCGCACCGTCAAGTTGAAACATCCCAATCGGTCACCTGGAAACCGAATGCAGCTATATGTTTGCTGTTTATCAGTTGAATGGTAGAATTGTTGTCATTTAATATTTTGATAAAATTCGCATTGAAGAGAAGTTGCGAGATAGCAGGGAGCGGTACCCGTGAGCGAGTCTGCGCCGCACTGCAGCACCACGGCGCTGGGCTGAAAAGTCTCCATAACCTTGGAGATGATCGGCACGAAGATGGACTCGTACGACTCGTCGTCCATGCCGTCGCGCAGCGGGATGTTCACCGCGTAGTACTTGCCCTTGCCGGCGCCGATGTCGCGCAGGTCTCCTGTTCACGCGACACTTCATATATGGCACGTCACAACACAAACCTTAGCAACATAATCACAACAAATGGACTAATTAAAAATATTTTGCAGTTTTTATTGTATAGCCGGCAACAAAGCAAGCTCTTCTATGAGAGATCACTGCTCATGGACAATACTTGCTCCGCTTGTGCCAGCTTTTTTGGTATAACTTCACGGGCCTCTGATATCCTCAATCAGTCAGCGATACACTGTAGAAGTACTGTCTGACGGTGTTATTATGTGGGGCAATTAGTGCGACAACGTGGCTCTCCCATGGATAAGACAGTAGAAATAAATTTTTATTCAGACCAGTGTCGAAACCTGGTACACCTGAATTTATGGTAAAAATGAAAACATCATTTCTTTATCACAGGATTTAACTATAACTTGGTAATTATTGTCGTGATATAAAAATAATAATTTAAATTTTAAAAATAACTTTCCTCCAATGATGCAACTTTTCATTCATATTGACACAAGTTATGATATCACTATACGTTTTTATATCATAACCAGATATTCAAAAGAATAAAAACTTAAATGCAGTAGACAATGAAAAGAACAGAAAAGACACTTTCTGATAAGTCCTTCCTTACATAATGCTTGAATCTTCTATCTATGACTGACTCGTGTAGCTTATAATTTAAAAACGTACGCAGTTCCCCTTCCAAGCTTACAAGACCACTCGGCCATGAAATAAAGCTGTTAACAACGCACCAGTGCCAGGGAAGTACTCCCCATACTTGTGGAAGGACACGGTCATGACCCTATCCGTTGTGTAAAAGGCCTCCTCCACGCCGTCGCCGTGGTGCACATCGATGTCGATGTACAGCACCCGCTGGTGGTACTTCAGCAGCTCCAGGATGCCAAGCACGATGTCGTTCACGTAACAGAAGCCGGATGCTTCTGATTTCTTGGCGTGATGGAGTCCACCGCCCCAGTTAATGCAAATTTCGGAAGCCTGAAAATTGTATTATTAAAGTTGAACTCCCATTCAATTTGATGTGTATATGATTAAAATAAAAATTGTTTTGTTTTAATGTTTGTTCTTTATTAATGTAGCAAAGTCTGCGTAAAACATCTTTTATTTTTCTGAAATACCTTTTTTTTGTCACAACAAGTTTTATATCACAAAAATACTTGAATAGCCAACCTGTTTGTTCAACTTGACAGCAGCAGCAACTGAGCCCCCAGCAGACAGCTGGCAGAACTCATACAAGCCATCAAACACTGGGCAGTCTTCACCAACATTAACTATAAATTGAATATATTTAATGATATTCACAATTTATTGATTTTACGATGTTTGCTTATATGAAAAGACAATATTTTTGCTGAAGATGAGATGTTTTTATGAGTATCTTTAAGTTTATATGTATTAGTCACATACCTCTTTAGTTTGAAAACGGAGAAGAAAAGTTAATAACTCATATAACACTACAGAAGTCAGAATCTTGTGTTAAGTTATATAAGACAAAATAACAATAGGACCCTCTTAACAAATGAATAGGTTAGCATAAATCTCTTTAAAACAGTGTTTTCGTTTATTTTACAATATTTAAAATATGCCTTCACTATTAAGCTTATGTTTGGTTTTAAAAATGAGACAGCTGTAAGAAAAGATCTAATTTAAGCATAGTTTGTAAGAGTAAAGGTATCTTATAAGCCAGAACATGTTTCTAGATATTTATATTTCAATACTATTTATCCTAATTAATATTGATTATATTATTAAATTTAAATCTTACATCGCTGCATCTGCTTATTATACTCTGACATGTTGTCTGGTCTTATTGAACGAAGAAAACGTATATAATCATCCGAATGAAATTTTGTCATTTCATCTGCTGTTGCTTTGTGTGGTCTCTGTTGAGAAAGCAGATAGGTTAAAAAATATTAATTGTAAAATGCTCAAGGATTATTGATGGCTATGGAAAAATTAAGAAAATGAATGAAAAAAGGAAACTACAGGTAATGAAGGCTTTTTTGGCTGCTAAAACTGCCTCAATATACTAAGACAACAACTTGTTTAAGTATAATGCATTCCAAATCAACCTGAACTTAGAAGCATATGCATATACTCTGTAAGTCTTTAAATATACTAATAATATTTTCTATTAAAATTATCTTAAAATATGTTCACAATTATTATTTTCAACTGAACTTACATATATTTCCATTTTTCTATATAAACCATAATTAAGAAGTAAATTATGTGTCATACGTATTCGGTGCGGTTTCATGGGATGTCCCTGGCCGTAATAATAGTTGCCAATATCACCTAAACAAAATACATTTTAATCAATTTTAACTTTTTACAAAACAGTTGCTCAGGTCATTATATGGCTTGACATATTCTCGTCTGTACTATAAATAACGAGAATGAATTAAACATTCCTGGCCAATGGTGTTAGACGATATACTACAGACGCTTACAAATGACGCGAGTAACACTACAGTATTTTTTTTAAGACGAATATGATTACCTTTTCTTGTAGGAAAAAGAAATTAATACTTGAATAATGCTATAAAATATTTAATTTTAAGAGCTAAAATAAATTTCGATGAATTTATAATAACATCACATATATGAAAGACAAATTGGCGGGGAACAAAACTTATGAATACTTACTATCATAATAATAGCACACTCTTTTCTTACTATGTGGTTGCATAGCCATTACTTGATCAAAAAATTACGAATACACTGATCAAATTTATTTTGTATATTTTAAGAGGATTTACAGCAATGTGTAAATTACTGGATCCCGTAACGAAACGCTGGTTAGTGCTTAACGCTTGCCGTTTATTTCATTATGTGACAGTACACTTTTAGAGATGGCGTTTTGGTTGACATATGACAGACAATGACAATCTGAATGATGAATGAGAGTTGTAATTTATATTTCTTTTTGAACATTGACCAAATTATTGTTTGATTTTCTGTCATTCTTTAGTCACAGTCCACAGACGCCACAAAATATAAAGAGAATAAAACTATGTACTTACACTATTTTCATAAATATGAATGACTCGTTTTATTAAAACCGCTGCTGATAAAACAATTTTTACAACTTATTGACGTGAATACGTCTTTAAAATTATTTCTATAGAGACGCAAACCAATAAAACGAATGATTACAAAATCGGGAGATAGAGTTGAGTGTTGTAGCTACATATCTATCATCTCCATCCAAATTTCAGCTACACCACTGGATAGCTGAAGAATCAAAGTATTTATTACGCTAAGTAAAGACTGTAACACACGGCGGGAGAGAGGCAAGTCCCAGCATTTTTAAGGTCATTTTGCTGCGTATCAAGATTTTCATTCGGTATAACTTTCGATTCGGTGAAGCTACGACGTTCATTCAATCAATTTCAATCGTCAGCTCTCATCAAAATCTATCGATGATATATATAACATTAGTGTAAAATGTAATTGCGAATATAATAAGGCTTTAAAATAAAACAATATCAAAAAATATATAATGTCGGCCTATACGCGTCGAAAAGCCAAATCGAAATACAGACATCGTATACGGTTGGACAGTATACGGTTGGTATACAGTTGGTTGAGCATCTCAACAGCAATCGAATGTTACCAATAAAACACCATACGATGGAGTCAAGCAGTGCCGGCAACGTAAAGTATGAATGCGGCCGAGCGGATCAAAGACGGTGCCAGTACATCTGCAATTAGGACGCTTGAAATTACGTAGATGGAGGATGAAATCGCTTGTGTATCGACATCGGATTATGATATACATAAATAATAATATTTTGTATAGAAATTATTACTCGTTACGAGACGTATTCACCTACAAGAAACGGCCGTGTCCACACAGCCACATCCAATTTTGTATGTGTAACTAAAGGAGTGTACAATAATAAAAAAATCTTTGGTAGATTAATATTTATTGCGATAGTAATTTACTACACTGTGCCAAGAAAACTAAGCAAGTATAAACAATACACATATTCATATACATATCATATATTATGGTACACTTGTCCCCACACGATCAATTAGCCAATACTACTAAAAAATATATTAAAAACAAAGCTATAATTGATGTAGTGCTCGTGAACACGAGGCATAATGTGCCGGCTTAGATTTGTGCTTCTACATATTCCCGTATGTGTCGTAAGAGGCGATTAAGAGATAAACTAGAGGGTGGACAGCAGCGTCACCTGCGTACTGTAAAACCTAACAGTGATCGCCAAGCAAAAAACGTGGTTTAGCTTTTGTGGACTATGAGAAAGCCTTCGATTCGGTTGAAACATGGGTGGTTCTTGAGTCTATCCATTTATGCCGCATTGACTTTCGGTATATCGGAGTGTTTAGTGTGAAGTGTTTATATAACAACGTCACCATAAGGGTCCGAGTACAGAAGCAGAGCACAAAGGCGAGTTCACGCAGTAGAGGAGTAAGAAGCACGTGGCGGGAAACGTAATTTTTAGAAAACTATTTACTGCCGTAACGGAGAACGCCTTCAAACTCCTGGAATGGCAAGGACTTGGCATTAACATCAACGTATCAAGTAATCATTAATAAATACATCACTCATGATGCATGATGACGCATGATGCTCAAAGACCTCCACCGAGTGTCACAAACAGTGGGCTTGAAAATGAACATGGACAAGACGAAAGCTATGTCTAATGCCAATGTTGTTCCCATCTCTTTTGGAAGCTCGGTACTCGAAGATGTCAACTCATATTTCTAACTAGGACAAGTAGTCCAATTAGGTAGGTCCAACTTCGAAAAAGAGGTCAACCACCGAATCCAATTCGGTTGGGCAGCGTTCGGAAATACACGCAACGTGTTTTCCGCTGACATAACTCAGTACTTAAGACGAAGGTCTTTAACCAGTGTGTTACTAGTGATGACTTACGGCGCGGAAACGTGGTCTCTCATCATCGGCCTCTTCTCAAAGCTCAGGGTCGCTAATCGAACTATGGAAAGGGCTATGCTTGGAGTTTCGCTACGAGATTGAATCAGAAATGAGGAGGTTCATAGACGAGCTAAAGTCACCGACATAGCCCGCCGAATTAGCAAGCTAAAGTGTCAAGGGGCCACATTGCACGCACGCCGATGAGTCCGAACAGTGTTACAGTGGAAACCAAGGACAGATAAACGCAGCGTTGTACGTCCACCAACAAGGTGGACAGAGAAACTTATAAAGGTTGCCGGAAGACGCTGGATGTAGATCTTCTCCGACAGGTATTCATTGAGGTCCAAAGGGGAGGCTTATGTCTCCATAAATCCATTGGACTTAATTCATTTAAATATTAATAATATTTTATATTAATTAAGTAATAATGTTAATAGTAATATTCATATAATTAAGTAATTGTATTGGTCGATGAAGATCATATGTAAAGGCTACTAAAATTATTATCTTATAATTAATTAATACCTTTAATTATTTATTATTACATTATAAAATTATGATTCGGTTTTGATTTCGATGTTGTTTTCACTCAAAAGTTGCTAATAATTTGTACTCGCAAGACTAAAAACTGTGATCAATTGATTGTCAGTTCATATCGAATGTCAAGTCACTAGTCTGTACTGAATTCCGACTCGCTTGTGAAATATAATTGTGAGTTCTTTTTAGTTAAGCAGCGGTCAAGGTAAGACGTGGCAGAATTGTTTTGAAATATCACTGAAATTTTTATAAAATAAAGTTGTGATGAATGTATTGTAACAAATTTTTACTTTTTGATATTCTAATTTGGCATAAATTTGGTGATTTCTAGTTGAAGACTTAATTATTAAAACAATTTCAGCTTGATCCTGCAAATACCGTGAGAAGAAATCTTAACATATCAATACCATCAATTTACAAAACTCGTACAAAATGTAAGTAATGGTTTTATCTAAATTTATTTTTGATTTTCAATGCTTATTTTTTTAATTCATAATTTCTTAAATTCTCAATGTAAGTTTTTCCACTAATGAGTTACCTGTTTCATGTCTTCAAATGATATATTGATACATATTGATTAGATCACAATTATATATAATGTAATTGTTAATAATTTTGGTAGTACATCTAGTGTTATCTACAATATTTAACTCTAAAATCAATATCTTACTAGTAGCCATCTTGTCCAAATGCGTCATCACGCATGCGGTTACGACTTCGGGATTTATGCTTTTCAAGCTTTTGTTTTTTTGCTGCGATTTAATACTAAATTTTATATGTATAATTTAAACATATTAAGTTTTTTTGAAAAATATGGATTTATTCAATAGGTAAAGTTTACATATACCAAGTCTTATCACGTGTCCAACTTTGGATATACCTCTTTTGTAAAAAAAAGCACATGCTTATTTTGAACTGAATTTAACCTATGTTAGGTTAATTAAAATTTAAATGTTGTTTATAATACTTTATTTAATTGATAGGTCTGGAAATTGGAACAATAATCGCGGTGGTTCCAAGTTTGGAGGAGGAGGCGGAAGATTTGGAAACAATAGTGGAGGTGGCGGTAGATTCAGCGGTGGTGGTAACAAGAAAGAGTTTTCAGGTGGTCAGAATATGCGGCGCCCAAACTGGGACTCTATGTCACTACAACCTTTCAACAAGGATTTTTATAACCCTGCCCCTGCTATCCTCAATAGATCTGCATATGAAGTTGAAGAATACAGAAATGAACATGAAATTACTATTAGTGGTGTAGCTGTTCCCAATCCAATACAAAACTTTGATGAAGCAAACTTTCCAGATTATGTTCTACAAAGTATTCAAAATTCTGGCTACAAAGACCCAACTCCAATTCAAGCACAAGGCTGGCCTATTGCTATGTCTGGCAAGAACTTAGTTGGCATTGCCCAAACTGGGTCAGGAAAAACTCTAGCATACATTTTGCCTGCTATTGTGCACATTAACAATCAACCACCTATAAGACGTGGTGACGGTCCTATAGCCTTGGTATTGGCACCCACCCGGGAACTTGCCCAGCAGATTCAACAGGTTGCAACTGATTTCGGAAATGCTGCATATGTGCGAAACACGTGTATTTTTGGGGGAGCACCGAAAAGAGAACAAGCACGTGACTTGGAACGTGGTGTAGAGATTGTAATTGCCACACCTGGTCGTTTGATTGATTTTCTGGATAGGGGCACAACAAATCTCCAGCGATGCACATATCTTGTACTTGATGAGGCTGACCGCATGTTGGACATGGGTTTTGAGCCACAAATTAGAAAAATCATTGAACAAATTCGCCCTGACAGGCAAACCTTGATGTGGTCAGCCACGTGGCCTAAAGAAGTGAAGAAATTGGCTGAAGATTATCTTGGTGATTACATGCAAATTAATGTTGGTTCAATGCAGTTATCTGCTAATCACAATATTCTGCAAATTATAGATGTTTGTCAAGAGCATGAGAAAGAAAACAAGTAAGTACTTATCATAAATTGTTCTATTGATATAAATAATGTAATGATGATATTATTCCTAATGATTTTATGATTAAACTATATTTCATAACCTCTAAGAAGATCTGATTGTCATGTGACTTGGCATTTATACTTTATATATGTGGATAAAGTATATTACGGTTCCTTTTTTACAGATTAAACACATTGTTACAAGAAATTGGAGAAAGTCAAGACCCTGGTTCTAAAACTATTATTTTTGTTGAAACTAAAAGAAAGGTAGAAAATATCACAAGAAATATTAGACGCTATGGGTGGCCAGCCGTATGTATGCATGGAGACAAAACCCAACAGGAGAGAGATGATGTACTTAGGCAATTTAAACAAGGCAGAGCCAGTATTCTTGTTGCTACAGATGTTGCTGCCAGAGGACTTGGTAAGTAATCAACCACTCAGTATGAATTTAAAAAATTATAAATATTTGTTTCTTAATTGTGTTTATAGGTTACATGTTTTGGTAAAACTGATTTGTTTTATATTTTCAGAGGCACTGGCGGAAGGTTATTGTGTTCTATTTGATTACTGTCCAAAGTTTATGGATATGTTACTGCACTGGATATGTGTATGACATTTTTCTGATGCAGTTGATCTGTTTAATGCAGAATGCAATAACTCGTCAATTTAAAGGTGCCTCGAAAGAGCCTTTCACTGAGTGGACCCGAGGCCGGAAAGCTGGATAGTATGTCCATTAGGATACACTTGACAGTTCAAGAAAACCTGGTGATGCACAAGACATAGATGTTTGCAATGTTAAAGAATATTATATGAAGTGCATTGTTGAAAAACTTGACCAAAGGTTGAAGTAATTATCGGCAAGAGGTCAAGGGTTTTCTGTTTCGGCCATAATGGAGTTTTTCAAGGGGCAATTTGAGATACCATGCTGTATAAAGTTTACGCCCTAAAGAATACTCCTGGGTTCTGAGTGAGAGGCAAATATGTACTTGTATTTCTACCCATATTGTGTAACTCCTGTAAGTAATGTTGAGTTGCCATTGTTAGCATTACTTCAAACCAATTATTCCTAGTTTGAGACAGATATTCTTTTAAATATGTATATTAATGCTGAAACTGTTCTGAGCTTTTAGTAAAATTTTGTAAGGTGAGCACTTGTCTAATAAATATTTTGTTTGCAGATGTGGATGGTATTAAATATGTAATTAACTTTGATTATCCTAACTCATCTGAAGATTACATTCATCGTATTGGGAGAACGGGCAGATCAAAATCAAAAGGGACTTCCTATGCATTCTTTACACCCTCAAACTCAAGACAAGCAAAAGACCTTGTGTCTGTCCTTCAAGAAGCCAACCAGGTTAGTATAAACATAAAAATGGTTCCTCATACCTTTGGCATGGGTACATCTTCTCAATGATGTGACATGAATGCAAGTATGAGGTAAATTAAAACAGCTACATGCCTTCGGTGTCCACATACTATTTATCTGGATCCCATCCTCAGATGCTGTCACATTTTATTTCAACACATTTTTATCAGTTTATATAAGGTCTTCCATTCAATATTATTTTAATGGTGTCATTATTTCAGATGATCAGTCCTCAGCTCCAATCAATGGCAGACAGGTGTGGTGGAGGTGGTGGAGGTTGGAACAGGAGCCGGTTTGGAGGTGGGAACAGAGGAGGCTCTTTCAAGAGGGGTGGAAACTTTGGTAGAAGCAATGGTTCGAGCAATGGCCACAAAAGATTTAATGATTATTGAAATTGATTTTAAAGTAGCCAATCATAAATTAAGTGTATGATGTTTCTGTATTTAATGTGTGAAACTGAAGTTGAGTGTCTGTAAACAAAGACTCATATTTTAAGTGTACAGATGCTTGTGTAGCATCTATAGTTGTACTGTGATAATTTTGTGAGGAAGGAGCTGTTGTAGTATTAGGTTTTTTTACCTAAATTTCATACTATTGATTTTATTGATTCTTTAAATCTGCCTCATTTCTGCTGTAAAGGTTATGCCTTCATTCCAACTAAAGAAATATATTTCAATTATAAACCCCTGGTTATTTTATTTTGACAAATATCCTATTATTCCTTTAATAACCTTGTTAGACCTATCATCTGGCAGAGCATTGATGTCACTCCAAATTGTCTGGCTGTAGTTTGGATATGTTAAGTTGCGCAGCAAACTGCATGTAATCTGCTGCGAAGTAAACCATAATCACAATTGACGACAGCTTTCATAATGGCTCACTTGCTGTCAAATGGCCCGAAAATAAAAATATCCTGCTAGTAAGATTAAGTGCCAACTGTTCCCAAGCATATACTAACAAATAACTGGAATAAGCCTATCTATGGCATACGGTACGGCCGTTTCTACCTTATAGAATTGTTTTTGTGTTCTATGACACTAGCACTCCTAAAATTGGACAAGAAAACTTCTGTTCAATAAAAATAATTTCAGGTCAAGGTAGGTGAAAAAAGTTTTAAATAGTCTCTTGTGATTCGGACATAAATGTTCAAGTTCGAAATATTAATATGTGCAGCAATTATTAAAGCGTAAAATCTTAAACCGACAGAGTTCACTGTCCAAAGCATCTTTGTAAATAGCTATGCTGATTATATATTTGTTATAGCAAATCTTTAGAAAGGTCAATTCTGTACATCAAATATATTTCCAAAATAACTATCAGGCGGTTATAAGTGATTTAAAATCTTATTATTACATCTTAGTAATTAAAACTGAATAAATACACAAATTAGAAGTAGTATTAAATAGAACAACAATTTTTTTATAATATAGCAGGAAACTAACAGGCGGATCTCCTCTATGATAAAAGATCACCACTCAGCGAAACAGTACAAGTACTGTTTTACGCTGGAATATTGTGACCTCTTGGTATCATTTCGGACAAGCCGGTATTATCAGTGCTTCAGCATATGCTTCTGCATGGCTCTCCCAAGGGTGCGTCAAGGCCTACAAAGACCAAATTGTATCTCTTGCTTCGAGAGTGGGCGTAGCCCCTCGTAGACCATAGACCACATAGTTATTTTTTACGAGGTTCTCGTAGCGCAATTATAGCCTATGGAAGTCACAATCTGTGGATTTTTATAATAATTGTGCATACAGCGTTGACATAACCTCTATTTGATAAATCTAAAATAGTAGCGTTACTTGCTTTTCTAAAAAAATGTTTTTTCAATAATTAAAATTGAATACGTGTGTTAATTTTGCAAATAATAATAAGTAACGCGATATCATGGCACATAACTTAACAAGAAATATTTCAAAACTTTACCATTTCTCAAACTTGTAAGTTAATTATTTGTTTAGTTTTAAGCTTTTAAATATACCAATTATAATCGTGCTGTTAATTACAGATTATTTCCCGGCGTAAAGAAGTTAGCATCTACCAAATCTCTTTTCAAACAAATACTTCAGCCGGCTCTATCCTCCCATCATCCTTTGACATCAAACTGTCAAAATCAAACATTCATGAAAAACAGATTTTATTCTACAAGTATAGCACAAAAGACTGATGAAGAATACATAAATGACAACAAAATTACGATTGTTGGTGAAGATATACCAAGGCCCTTTCGAGATATCGATGCAAGTGGATTTCCAGATTATATTAAAACATTCTTAAAAGAACAAGGCCTATCAACTCCAACAGTAATACAATCTCAAGGGTGGCCTATTGCATTGGCAGGCAATAATTTTGTGGGTATTGCACAAACTGGTACTGGTAAAACTTTAGCTTACCTCTTACCAGCAGTTGTGCACTTAAAAGAGAATGAAGGTAGACGAGGAAGAGGTCCAAGAGTATTGGTTTTAGCACCAACAAGAGAATTAGCCAGGCAAATTGAAAATGTTACAAAGAAGTTTGAAAAATCTTTAGGAATACGCTGTTTGTGTATTTATGGTGGAGTAAGTCGCAATGGGCAGGCTGAAGAGTTAAGATTAGGTGTTGATATATTAATAGCTACACCTGGAAGACTAAATGATTTTATTGATAGTAAAATAATGAACCTCGCGAGATGTAAATATGTTGTGTTGGATGAAGCTGACAGAATGTTGGATATGGGGTTTGAACCACAAATAAGAAAAGCATTGGAAGGTGTGCCTTATGAGAGACAAATACTTATGTTTTCTGCTACCTGGCCTAAAGAAGTACAGCATCTTGCAAAAGATTATTTGGGAAAATTTGTACAAGTTAATGTGGGCTCAACAGACCTAACCGCAAATCATAACATTAAACAGAATTTCTATATTATAGATTATGCTGGAAAAATGGGGAAGTAAGTTATTTTTACTCTTTCAACTGCATAAGTTGCAAGTACAAATGGCATAATTTTGATTAGATATATGCACTTATGTACATTCTTTCATATAGATTCCATATAGATCTTAGCTGTTTCCTATCCAGTATTCTTACTCAGCGAAACCTCGTACAGGTTCTGTTTCACACTGGTATGTTGTCTGGAGTGATACCATTAGGTTATTACACCGAACAAGCTGGCCTTGTGCTGGCATTAGTGCATCAGCATGACTTACCCAAGGAAAAGACAATGTTAAAAGTCATCTGTCCAATTACAAGCCATTTCAGAGACTGACTAAATTATATATTAAATTCTATTCCGATCGGGCATCAAAACCTCATTGCTGCAATGTGTTGGTAGATTAAAATATCGCTCAGCCTCAAAAATGAATTCTAATAAAAAATATTTTCTCACAAAAAACAATTTTTATAAAATAATTAACTAACTTCAAAAGTCCCTAAAAAATCAAGAATAATGTGTAATAAATGATGAAGTAAAACTGTTACAAATATGATGTTCTTTTTCGTAACTTTTTTACTGCGTAGAAATTAAATGTTTTTATTAATTACCTTACTTAAAATATTTCAGATTCAATCAAATAATGCATGATATTTCTGGTGATGGTTTTGGCAAAGTTCTTGTGTTCACAAATACAAAGAGATTTGTGGACAGTTTGACACTAGTTCTACGAAGAAATAAATGGCCTGCGGTTGGTATACATGGTGATAAATCACAGCTGCAGAGGGATATCATCATTAATAAATTCCGAAGCGGTACCACTAGTATTTTGGTGGCCACAGATGTTGCTGCTAGAGGATTAGGTTAGTTTATTTTCTATGTTTTGCTGCTGTTTGTATGTAGTTGATTTTAGTTAAAGTTAGGATGTATATCTATTTATCAGATGTTCTTGTTTTACTCAGTTACATTTTAATTTCACTTTCTCTTGTATTATAATATTGTCTTTTTAAAAATATACTGTAGATAGCTTAGATATATAGATAGATGTAAATAGCTTTGCCAAAGAGGCTCAATTATGGCAAAAATTAAATCGTAATGATTTATTAAAGTTAAAGTGCACACAACCAGTAGAATGAGTGATACAAGATCAATGATCAGTTTGTTACATTCTTCATGTTTAAGTTTTTACTGTAATTTTTTTAGATGTCGATGGTATCACGCACGTCATAAATTATGACTTCCCAAACACTACAGAAGATTATATACATCGGATTGGAAGAACCGGTCGCTCACAGAATAAAGGCGTTTCATATACATTACTTACTAATGAAGATGGACGCCATGCCAAGCATCTAGTTGAGATTCTGAAAGAAGCCAACCAGGTAATTCTAATATCTATACAATTTAGATTGAAATCGATTCCATTTACGACTCTGTTCTCCTGTTTCTTCCATTTCATATCCTAAGAGGCAATTTTTCTCAAACTCTGTTTACAGAATTTAGTTAAAAAACGTGATTGTTATTTATATGGGTAACTAATTGTGGCCAGGTACTATTGCAATATAGCAGTAATAGTTAATCTCCACTTTGCAGAATGTCCCCGAGGATTTGCAGCTCTTGGCTGAGGACTTCAACAACATGAAAGCAATCGAGAGATCAGCAAAGCAGAGGCCGAAGACCAGGACATTTAATTTAAGAAGTAACCGGAATCGGTGGCAAAACCGTAGCAGAGATGATTATTACTAAATGTATTAGAGTTGACATTTAAATTAGACGAGAACTGTGATCGTTATTTCCTGTGTATCTAGATAAAAATATTATAAAGAGAAAATATTTTTCCCTACCCTGGAAGAACTTCATGGATATTCTTTTCAACACACAATAGGCTCATGTTTCCTCTAGTGATGCCTATTTGACTTTATAAGCTTAAATATAAGTCTGATAAAAAAATTTAAGTTATTAATGGATGTGTGTCTTGGTTATCCTTGAACCCCTAAGCACTAGCATTAGATTGCGCCAGGACTGATTTCAACTACTGCAACGTATGTTGGGAGTGGCACAAAAACAACATTTTGGGCAGCCAGCTGAAATAATAATATTTCCGCGAAAAAGAGAGACCAAAGCCGCCCAGCAGTGCAAGCGTTGTTATTCGCCATAAACTCATTGGAAACTCGCAGAGTTAACGAGGTTTTAGACGTTATTAGGTTTTGATTAAAAGAACGGAATCATGTTTAGATCAATGTAATATTGTAATATATAATGTAGTATAAAAGCCACTAGGATAGAAACTTAGGCTTCAGTTATCTTTTCGTAGGGGCCTATTGTGTTTCTACATACCTATAAGTATCTCAGCTATACAAGTTTCTAAGAGGCATAACTCTCGAAAGATCACTGAAGGACGTTTTATCTTTACGTTTCTTGGTGTCTTATCATTGTCATCACTGCCGTCTTTGTTTTTATTAACGTTTTTAGGATCATCATCTTCGACATCAGACTTGCGATACAGCGGTCTATAACTTTCAGAAGTCGTTTAATCGATTTCTTGAATTCAACAAATTGATATTTGCATCCGCTCGACAAGGCCTCGTCGCCGAAAGCTTTGACGACTTTTGTATAGTTTGTAATAAAGCTATCTCATTTCAATTTTGTAGTTTTCTTTTGATGTGTTGAATAGTTCTGGTCAAATGGTGAAACTTTCTTTTCCTTCGATTTTGGAATCTCGCAAGGGTTTTTACAGTTGGAAGATTTTTGACCGTACAGTCCGGGTAAGACATTATCTTAACTCTACATTTGTGCCAATCTCTTCAAGTGTTTTATGGTTCTGCGTTTTTGTTTTAGTAGGTAAATTAATATCTGAAATTATGTTTTTATAGATTTTATAACTATTTACAAAGTTGTTGAGTTCTGACAATTGACTAGATGAGAACAATGCATCATGGTTGTAGTGGAGCTAAGTGTTGCTTTAAGCGAAATGAGACTGAGCAAACAATTTACGCATCTGTCATCAATCTCGCAATGGGCAAAGGGCGGGAAATTACGGCAGCAGGTAATACCCGGTTGTTATGGCAACGGTATTTTACTTTGTATTTCCAGAGCATGTAGTGTGAAAAATATAAATAATGTGATCGCTATGGCCGCCCTGCTGCCAGACTTGGACACTAGAAGTGTACTCCACGTTGTTCAAGAAAATTATGAGAGAGAAAACTTGGTAAGTTAGACCCGACGCCTTCAAGAAATTGTGATGCAGCTGTGTACTAACCATATTGAAGTGCTTTAAAACAATTTCGTCTTGCTGCAGAAAACCTTCGCGATTCGTATGGTCTACGCGGGAGAGCACTGTTTGCCAAAGGATGAAATAATAAAGCAATTCGCGCGGAATATACGCGAGGTGAATTCCGGTTACTGCGAAGTGCAAGTGTATGGCCTTCTGCTCGTGTACGACAGCTACTTGGTGCACATCGTGGAGGTTGGTGAGGATAGCAGAGCTGCGAACTGGTCTTGCACTTTGGTTCGATAAGTTCGCTGCCGGGAGGGCTTCGATTCCGTCTCGAACAAGACGCGAGGCGATACTCTACATTATTGCATGGCATATTTTTAGTTCAATATGTTTTAATAAATGTGTTTATAAATTACTTGCATGACGCTACGCTAAGACTGAACGTAATCCTAAAGCTAATCACTCGAAGGGCTCAGAAGACACGGTCCACAAGCACTTACGGTTTCTTTTCCAACGGGAGCTGGATTGGATAGAGGAGATGAAGAGGAAGGACGAGGAGGCGGCTTCCAATACCGACGACGAGCTGGAAGGTGTCCAACTCCTCGAGGAGCCCAAGGAGCCTGTCGACAGGAAGATGTTCCGCCGGTTGAAAATTCTGAGCGTCTATCACTCCATTTCGACTGCAAGTTGCTTTCGCTTACTATGACTTTGCCAGCATCGTGTACTAGGCTGACTGGCAGGATGGAGCTCCATCCACTGCTTAGATTAAAGGCGCTTTATATATTTGTCTGATTGTCAGATGGGTTTTCTTAATTGTATGACATCACCGCCTCTCATGGACAACAGCGCCTCATCGCGCTGCCGGCTCTCTACGCGGATAAAGCAGTATAACTAAACAAGTCTCGGCTATTCTCAATCACCCAGTGAAACATAGTATAGGTTCTGTTTCACGCTGATATTCTGTGAGCCGGCCGAATTAGTGCGTCAGTAAATGATTCAGCGTGGCTGTTCCACGGCTGAGACTGGGTTAAGGCCTCTCTCGGCCACTGTCATTCTCTTCCAAAGATCGTATATACTAGAAACTAAATTATAATGGTCGTAGCGGCTGTTTGAGGAATGGCGTGCGGTAACGGCCAGGCCGCCTTCGCTGGTCGGCAAGCTGCAGTTGCACGGCCCGCTGGCCGAACACGTGGAGCAGCTGCGCATCTGCCTCGACAAGGTCAGGAGGCTGTGCGCCCTCGCGCAGGAGGTCGAAGAGGTGAGCTTTCGCGGCACTTTATACAAGTTTTCCATTTAAATGTAAGTGGTAATACTAAGAGCTTCATGCCTGTACTTCGATTATAAAGGGCTGGACTTGATTTCGTGTCATCCGTGAGGATCAGAGATGGAGAGTAGTTTTTATTTTTTTCAGATCTCCTTCGCAGGTCTAAGTGCCAACGACCCCAAAATGGAGACCTTACCGGAAGTGACGCTGCTCGACTTCCTTATTCAGTCGCCGCACACCCTGGACCTCCGCCAGGTCTCGCACCTGCATCGCCGAGTCGACGATTACGCCTTCTACTTCGGTGAATGCATTTATGATCCAACATGATATTTCTCTTCAGGCCATTCCGATCGGTTATAAGCACTACTCGATTCTTTCCCGAGAAACGACCTGTCTTTACGTTGGTTTTCAGAAAAAGTGTGGCCTCTCCCCACGCACTTTACCCCGAGAGTCCTGTATAAGTTGAAGGTAGACGACTCGTTTGTGGAGCCACTCCCCGTGATGCCGTGGGAGCTGCTCAAGAAGGAGGCGGAGGACGAGGAGCGCGAGGAGCGGCAGAGCGGCAGCTCCTCCAGCGATTAGCCGCTCTCCTCATTAACACGTCGCGGTTGCTGTTCAATTGTCCACTTTCATTTAGTCATTCTAGTCTTGGACCCCGGTTCCGAGGGTAAAGGAAGGGTATTTTATTATTCGCAATCATGAAGATATCACAATTGGACACATGTTTTTAAATGTCTTCGATTTCTTTAATTACACAAGCGTACGTTGTTTGTAGATATGACAACTCATCTCCATAGCAATATTGACCTAATTTATAAAGCGTTTGTAATATTTCGAACATGGATAGGAAAGAAACGAAAAACGAAAAACCTCGTGGCATGATGCTCCCTCCTCTAAAAGCTGTCGACACTGGTGACGTCTGTGCGATTGTCGATACGGATCCTCGATTCTTCACTCTGATCGACGGAAGACCGATCAGGCCCAACAAATCTTTATTAAAATATAAACAGGACATTAAAAATATCACCTTAAATCGAACCATGTACGGGTTTTTGGCCGACGAGATATCGAGGATAAGCAGAAATATAGAAACAGAGAGAAGGCAGTATGAGATGGCGTCGAAGCACTTTGACGAATGTCAGTACAGCTTCGACAAGTTCCTGGCGCACGACAACGACCAGACGATAGAGGTGATGCGCAAGTCCGACTGCCTGGCCAAGGAGCTGGCGCGGCAGCTCGACGAGCACAAGGCGGCCAGCTACGAGCACGCCGCGCTCAGGGCCAAGCTGCAGTACTTGGGCGAGACGCTGCAGATACTGGCCTCGTTCCAGCGCTTCCTGCGCTACGCCGCGCCTCTCACCTGGCGCGAGAGCGGAGCCTCCGGAGAGCCGGCCGCCGAGGCGGGCGTCCCCTCGCTAGACTCGAACATATTCGCTCCAATCGATGTGAAAGCTGCGGAAGTTGCCTTGCGTGGGCAGACTGAGCTCTCTCTCTACTTTGAAACCCCTCAGGAATTGCTGGACGCTTTCGGTGCTCTCGAAAAGCAAAACTTGAACTCTTTATTGGTGACCGAGGAGTTGAATGCTGAAAAAAAACAGTTTTTGATGTCTGTTAAGCGACTCAAGAAATTAATGGATTTAGAATTGGATCTAGTTCAACAGAAGGTTTGTTTGTATTATAATTGCTCATAATATATTTTAAGCTTAGCTGCGAATAATATAATAAAATTGATATGTCTTACACGAATATTGTTGATTCTAGTTAATTTATTACAGATAAAGCAAATCGAAGAGTTTATAAGATGGAATGTATCAAGAGAGGTTAAGATAAAAGTTCTGTTTTATAAAGTGCTTGACAAAGACATAAAATATTTGGTTTCATCGAAGACTGCTCTTCAGATAGGCAACTACGTGGAGTTTGCTTTCGAGAAAACGATCGCTCCCAATGAGACGAAGCTCAGTACGCTGGAAATGATGCATTGTCTCGAGAGAGAGTTCAACGACATCATGCTGGATTTAACTGCATTCGACTTGCACGAAATAAAGGCGGTAGAGAAGGAGATATACAAGGAGGGCGTGTCAGAGATACGGAAGGCGAGGTCGGCCAATAAGTGGCTCAACAACGTCGACAACTTGAACAGACGCATGAAATCAGCATACGAACCTTCCAAAAAACCCACGGTCAATTAATCCGAGTTAAGGTCAATGCAAGGCACCATTCCACACACAGTGCCTCAGCCCACTTAAAGAGAATGATGGCGACGTCGCGATTCACGCTGTCAAGGCTCTAGTGAAGAAGATAATTATCAGTCTGGAGTAACGGGACTAGTTATCTGCGGAGGTGGCGTTTCATCTCGAACAAGGCTAGGTCAAGGCGCGGCGCACGCAGACATCGGTCTTAATCTGGAGCAAGTTTTTGGCTTCCTTCCCAGATAATTTATCTAGCTTACGGTTACGTTTTTGTAATCGCGTGAGCCGGGAATTAATTGCCTAACTTGTGACTAATGAAGGTATAACAATTTTACAGAAGGTATAAATAATCTTTCGTGGTTATAACAATTGTTTGTTGTAAATGAAATTTTAAAATTTGTGCGCCTGCACAGAATGGTACTTTAAATTATCGATTCGATGTATTTTTTAGGAAAAGCATACTCCTTTCAAATCTAGTGTTTTCGAAAAACTATACAAATTTGTGCAAATGGACGGTTTTCGATCAAGTGCGTAAGTGGCTACCAAAAACTACAAGCACACTTAAATTGCGAGTCGGTCCTGTAAACCCCTAGTCTCAGCTGACTTGACACTTCATGAGATAAAATGAAAAGAATGCGCGTCGTAGCGATATGGTTTCTTGGACTGGTTGCGTTGGCGTTGGTTTGTCCGTCCGGACGTTGCGTCCAGTTTTGCCACAGGGAGAGCTAATGTGCCTACAAATTAACGTTTGTGGACCGCAACGTTTGGATAACAGATGTGGGTATATATTCCTCACGGCAATTACTGAGGCTGTGGGCTCTTTTGTTTCGAAGTGTTGTCTAATTTTTTTTCCTAATAAAGTGGACGGTGACCACCTCTTGTGGTGGGACATTGAGCCAAGCGCTGCCTCCTATAAATACGGCTTTTAATAACTGTATACTTTTTATTGTTATTTTGAAGAAGTAAATAATAAACAAATAAAAGAAACGATTTGCAGTATTTATTATTCATAAAAAGAAGTTTTATTTTAGATCAATCTTTTGAAAATGCCAATTCTATTGCTGGACTCTCAAAGACATTGTCAAACAAACGATTTTGAAATGGAAGTATTTAAAGAATAATTGCTAATAAATATATTTGATTATTTGATACAAGAACTTTTAGAAATGTCGTGTTTAAAAGAAGAGCGAGCACCCATACGCCCGTTGAAGACCTTGGACATAATATTTCGACGCCGTTATGTGCCCAATACCCAGCACTACTTCACCAACCGCGTCAAAGCAATCCAGAAAGAGGACAGCAAAGCGAAGCCATCGCGGCCTTTCCGCGTGCCGCGGTCAGAGAAGCTGCTCTCTTACATAAAATACAGCGATCGGAACGAAAAATTATTATCTAGGCGCCGGCTCTCTCAACCGCTACACCTCAAGGATAACTTGAGAATCGCAGCCACCAGGGACATATCGAAGCGACTGTACCTGCAGGAGCCACTCGACGACATAGAAACAGTTTTGAAGATTCATCCCGAGTTCTACACTGTGATAGAAGGGCGCCCGCTGCGATGCTTCGACGACATAAAGGTGTACGTGAGCAACATTCGCAATTATGCCATGGACCGACAGCAGATCGGGTACCGCAGAGATTTGATTTTAAAAATTGATCAAAGCCTGGCAGAAGAAGCTGACGAGCACGAGAAAATTATCGTTAAGTTAAAACAGCACATAAAGAACTTTCAAAAGTTTTTGACTGAAGATTATCAGAAAGCGTGCGCGAAAGTGGCTAGAACTGAAAAAGTCTACGCAGATTTGGTGGCGAAGAATTCCGAATTTCTCGGCTACGTGTCGAAAATTACTGCATTGAACAATGTTCTGTTTAAGTACGATGCTATAAGGAATGTGTTAAAAATCTACAGAAGCTATTTACTATTTGTCGCGCCTCTTTCATGGAGGCAGAAGTATGACGAGACCTTGCAGGGCAGGATTCAATCAATACAGTTTGAAACGGGCGAGTTCGCGACGGACAACGACTTAGTGGAGACCATGGACATTGATAAGATGATAGAAGTTGCTAGGCAGGAGCTGCAGAGCCCCCTCCCCGCGTACATGTACTTCAAGCGCCCAGAGCAGATGATCTATTTGTTCAGAATTATGGAACTGCAGAGCCGGGAATATTTAATTCAACTGTCCAAAACTGACGCACCCTTCAGGATCCTTCAGGAGCGCATAAAACAGCTAAAGTTGGTAACCACACAGGAGCTCGACCATTTCCAGTATTACATCAATTTCATCAATAACGAGATAGAGCGAGAAACATTTAATGAAAGCTATTTGCGCGACAAGTTCTTTCGGATTTTAAGCGCGACGTTCTATGACAGCGTGGCTAGCCCTACGACCCTAAAGCTCCGGATTTGTATTGAGTATGTGTACGAGCAAGTCTTCGGCAAGTGCGAGGAGGGCCACCAGAGCATACAAGATCCAATGAAAATATTAGAGGTGATGTATGAAGATTACAATTTGCGTCTGGACTCGTTGGACTTCAAGATAGTGAACCAGGCAAAGAGCGACTTCTTTGCGCAAGACTTGAAGACGATGACGAACGCGCACAAGGCGCAGCGGGAGCTGCGCGCTTTCCGGGAGATGACGAACGCGATGAACAAGGCGTTCTTCCCGCCGGCGAAGTACACGAGGCCGGTTTTTCAGAAGTTTCTAGATAAGAAGAGCAAGATGGCTCTGGCGGTCGCCGAGATGCGAAAAACTGATGTTACAAATGGAAGTAGACCCAAGCCGAAGAAGTATAAAATTAGTCCGGAAGAGAAGGAAGGCTTACTTTTTTTTACCGATTGGTGCGAGGGAACGAATCCGTCTCCGTATTTGGAGGACTACTATAAGTATGTGAAGACTGCTTTCGAATGGGTGCCTCGCAAGTCCGTGTTTTCGTAGTGCGCTCGTATGAATATTAAACCTTTGAAAGAAAGGGCCTCTTTGATTTATGATCGGAACTCTAAAATCAGGGTGGCCTTTTATTCAGACATTTAATAGAGTTGTTTTAATCATATATTTTTTTGTTAATATGGAAGGGATGAAGGGAAAATATCGACTTACTATTGCGATAAAAAGGCCACCGCGCGATAAATACGACAAATTCGAACCGATGACTGATAGTAAGGTAAAGCTACGTCCAAATAGATCATATGCCAATGCAACAGCATTCAATTTGCCGAAAGAAGAAATATTGGCCGTGAATAAACTGAAAAGAACGACCAATTTATTACCTTTCAAACTGTTTATGACAAAGCAAGATGGTATAAGATTTAAGAAACGCATAGCAATTAGTATTTTTGAGAAGCACAGGATCAATTGCCACGACATTGACCAGTTGCCCGACATTGGGTCACGCTTGGAGGCGAGCGCTGCTACCGATGTGGATGGACTCAATTACAAATGGATCGATGGGCGTCCTCTTGCGTGTAAAGATCCAGTTTTCAAATCGCTCAAGATTCTATTGAGCAACTTTATAAGGACGCGGCAGGAGAGCGCATACAAGCGAGATTGTGTTTTAAATATTGATGTTGATAAAATGAACGAGGAACATGCATATGGGCAAAGTGCACAGCGCCTTTCGGTCCAGGTGAACTATTTTGACAGATACATATCTGAAGATTACCGCAAGTCCATGTGTCTGCTGACGAAGTGGGAAGACTTGGAGCACAGCGTTGACGAGAAGGCGGCGGAGCTACAACGTTTAGCGAACGAAATGTTCAGTACGAAGTCACGATTAGTCAGTCTGGACTACCAATATAGTCAGCAGCAGAAGTATGGAAGGTTTCTGTACTATTTATCTCCTCCGATGTGGCGGACGCGCAACAGGGAGTTCGCAAGCTCCGTGGAGATCGAAGCAAGAGGCTTCGATTATGACGAGTCTCACGACGAGGACACCTTCGCTGTCATATTTCAAAAGCTAAGCAACATTTGCTACGGAGAGCCAGTGCGACCAGCTCTCTTCTTCGATGACCCCGGAGACCTCGTCCGAGTTTTTGATGCGATGGAGAGCCAGCAGTTGCATTATTTCTCACACGTGACTCATTTAACTCCGTACATTGAACACTTGAAAGGTAACATTAAACGTCTTAAGGAGCTGATCGTCGAAGACAGTGTGTCCATTTTGAATGTAGTCAGAACGTACGAGCGGCACTTGGAGGTTCTCGAGGCGACGTGTTTACGATTGAAATCAAAGCTTTATAGAATTCTATTTGGAATGTTTTACGATGCGGTCGGCAGTGCAGACGCTTTGAAATTGAAGCTTCATTTGGAATTTTGTTTTGAAAAAGTGCTACTGGACAAGCCGACGAACATGGACATAGTTGCGATGTTCAAGCATCTCGAAGGCGTTTACCATGACTATTCGTACCGGCTGGACAACGTTCGCGGTGACGCAGTGCGCCGCGCCGTCTCCAAGTGTCGGCGAGCGGAGGCCGCAAAGGTGGCGCGCGCCACGCGGGCTTCGAAGGAGCTGCGGCTCTTTTACCGCCTGGAGACGCAGTTGCTTCACGCTCATGGCTTCGAGCATTCAAATGCTTCTAACTCGGCATTGTTGAGTAAAAAGAGGCTTTGTGACAGTCGTTCACGAACAAAGAGAAAATTACATTCACCTGAAACTCAGACACGTGAGTCTCTAACAGCTGACGAGTTCCAATATTTAGCGCTCTTCACCGATTGGACTGAAAACGAAGATCCAGTTAAGTACCTTCAGCGCCTCAGCGACTGACTCTTTCAGTTATTCTACCGTGTTTCGTCTATTCAAATGTAATATGGGCACTGATCTCTTCACCGCGCAAAACGTCGTAATCTTATATTTCTAATAAACCCTTTTTAAAACTACCAAACACCAGTCAATCTATTTCTCATGGAAATCCAATCTGATCGAACTCATAGTAGCACTAGTGGACTCGGCAGACTTCGTCCTACCCGGTACGTACATTACTGGGTCCAATCATGAACCATCAACAATTCGGCCGCACTAAACACGTAAAACAGATACACTACACATTAGCCTCCATTTTTATACTCGGATATAAAGCTTGTCCTTTTCGTGGTTCTATGCTACCTCCCTACCGATTTTCAGTCATATCCGTTCAGCCGTTCTTGAGTTATAAGTAGGGTAAATAATACGGCTTTATTTTTTATATATTAAATTGAACAATACCTAATGTTTGATTTGCCCCTTTGCATTCTCCGTGAGTGAGAGGGGGAGAAATTAAATAAAATTAAGATTTATTTAATAGTTTGTTGTCAAATCTAATTAAGTTTAATTTATAGCACATAAATAGTGGTCGGCTTCGAGAAACTTAATTATTAATCTGTCAGATTTTTTTGTCAGCTTTATCTGAACGCAGTCATAATCAACTATTTAATAAGATTAAATGCGAATTTCAACTTTATGCAGCGGTATTAAATTTCAAAATAGAAAAGGGTTGTTTTGAGGGTTTTCTCGGCAATTCTAATTTGTCTCACCTTTTAAACCTTCCCTACACCTTCACGGACATTTCAAGACCAAGATAAGATAAATTCGTTCAGCTCTTCTTGAATTTTAGCGAGACTTACGAACAGAATTTCATTTTTAAATATATAGATTGCCAACTAGCAAAGCTATTGCGGAATTGAGGTTAGAATAAGTGAAAAGTGGTGAAAATTGGGGTTGTATGTATTTCTATATGCTGTACCATAAAAAAAGGGGTTTGTCAAAAAAATAATATTAAAAAATTAGGGGTGGACCACCCTTAACCTTTAGGGAGATGAAAAATAGATGTTCGAATCTCACACCTTACGGTCCAGTCATTTCGGAGGAGTATAATTACAAACACCGTGACAGGAGAATTTTATATATTAGATTTTTTTTATTACTCGACTGGAAACTTAGTCTACCCTCTCGGTGAAAACGGCTCGGACCAATTCAAGGCGAAATTGCACTGCTGCACAGCTTTATGTAAAGGGCTCAATGTCGCACAATGAAGCAGCAAAATACAAAAATTGTTAAAACAGACTTTATTAAGGAAATCAATCCGTAGACAGAACATTAATGTACGAACAGACAATAATAGTGACGACTAAATAATCTTTCTAACAAAATATAATATAACCTACAATGTTTGGTATCGCGGTGTTGACGAATAAATATAGCTTCCGGGATTTACATATTTACAGGGACTTACAATAGACTATGGTAGCAGCTTTAAACCTAATCGCTCTAAGAGGGAATAAATACTTAACGATTAGCGAAACAGCGTGAAGACGAGCTGTTGCTTCGAAATGGAAATCGAACGCTCCTAACTATATGTACACCTTATGTACAAGAAAACCGAAGCAGGGGTGAAAGCATCCTTAAGGATGCGCAAGGGGCGAATCTTGAAGGAAATCTTTTGGAGTCACAGCTTCGGATCTAAAAACGGCAAAAGTTTGCTGTTCCATGCTGCCTTTAGTGGTTCCGGAGCTGATGACTACAAAGTAAACTATGGTATGCTTTGCGAGCTAACACAACCGTTTGATAAGCGGACTACAATCAAGCATCAACAATTTAGCCTTTAAGGATTCATAACAGAGATAAACGAATGTTACACATTGAACTCACCGAGAGCGTTCCTAAACGCAGTCGCTTTTAATATAAAAGAAAATAATTCTAATGTGTTATTGAATGGTCCCACACGGCGCCACGAATCGCGTCCAGGGGTTAATTCAGCAGCCTACGCCTATGACCTAGGTAGCAATAGAGCCTCGTGGCCATCTGGCATTCTTCAAAAGAAAACGACTAGCTCCTATGTTAATATATCAAAACATTCGTTCCCGTCAAAACGTTCAAAAATAATTTGAGCAACATTATGATGGAATATCCTCATAAGACGTCACACACTGCCGCGAAGCGAGGTTGGCGCGCGGCGAGCGCGATGCGCTTGGGCCACGCAGCCTTGCTCTCCGGCAAATTTATCTCACGCGCTTCTTGTGTAATTTCGCCAGCTTTCTCCTCTTGAGTATCATTTCATATAAGGCATCCAACCCCTCGTGCAGGCCCTCGCCGGTGATGGCGCAGGCAGGCTGCACGTGCCACGAGTGGGCGTCCCTCGACCCGTGGGGGGAGGAGACCAGTTCGTGGAGCCCTAAGAGTTTCTCGAGCTCCCGCGGCTCCTTCGCTCCCGGCAAGTCCTGCTTATTGGCCAGGACCAGGATCGGGACTCCCGCATTGTCCGGTGACTTGGCCGTCCGTATCAGTTCCATCTTGGCTTCCTCCATGCGCTCCGCGTCCACAGAGTCCAAGACGAATATGATTCCGTCGGTGCACCTCGTGTAGGATTTCCAGAGCGGGCGCAGTTTCTCCTGACCGCCGACATCCCACACGAGAAAGTTAACCCCCTTGGACTTGCCCATAGTGCCCTTGACCTTCTCGCAGTTGAAGCCGATCGTGGGCACCGTGTTGAGGTACTGGTCGAACTTGAGCCGATAGAGAGCGGTCGTTTTGCCCGCCGAGTCTAGTCCGAGCATGACCACGTGCAGAGTGCCTTGCGTGGACGGCAGCGCGTCCAGCAGGCTCGAGTTCTTGCCCATGTTCGCGCCCATGCTGCGTCCGCCGGCGCCACTACCGCGCGCTCTCGTCGCGGCGCTGCATTGTCCTTTATGTGCCTGAAACGGGAAACATCCTCATTATATTTCTTGAAAGCGCATTTATATATATATACATGACAAAGATGAATTTTATTCAAATGATCCTCAAGAACATCGTACATACATTCAAGAACAGATGGATCGATCGGTCGCACATTCATAAACTGGCCAGAGCCCATACTTGAACATATAACAGAGCAAGGCCCGCTCGCAGTGCGCGCGTTCACGGGGCGTCGTAACTCGTGCCGATGCTTAAACCACTGCAACAAGCAGTTCCACGCTCAGAGCAGACGGCCAACATTACAATTCAATAACGGTGCTGGGCGGAGCGCCGCAGCACGGGGAGAGAGGGAGATGAGCCAATGCCGCCACGATGCCCTCGCTGGCTTTGGCGGCCCTTTGGCGAGACTCGCCGAGAGGCTATCATCCCAATCGATATAAATCCTTATCCTGTTTGCCCGCGATATCAGTTTAGCATCGTGACGTCAGAATATAAGACTTTTTGGAAGAAAAGTTAAGACTGAGCACTCGTCAACTGACTTATTGTTTAACCTACCCCACTTTTCTTTAAGCATCTGCACGTCTGTCCAACGGATCCCCTGTCGCGCCCTCGTCCGGACTGCAGGCAAGTTAACCCGGTGGGGCAGAGAGCAGCACGGGCCGCGACTTTAGCATTGAGAGGGACTCGACTGCGCTGCTAAGCTGTTTCGAGTTGGACGGCCAACGCCCTCGCATCTCATGCTTTTGCAGAATTCGCTTCAGTCTTTCTTTCTTATTTCGGTTTAAACGCATGCTTTAGATTCTAGATTCAAACCTTCTATCGGAACTGTGAATAAAAGTGAGGAAGAGCTCCAACTTCTGACTGATACATCGGCCTTCATTGATCGAACAGTTGATGGCTCCAGTCTTTTGTCAGAAGCTCGACATCAATGCCCTTGGCGGTGACGCAGTAACTTGGCCTTTGCACGATCGGAAGCTTTCCACTGGCAACATTTGAAAAATAGTATTATCAGAGCCTGCGTCTACACATAAGCCGCACGCAAGTGTTTCGAGAACCAGGGCTAAGCTGATTAGCGAACAGGTGCGGAGTGGGGCTAACCTCGATTCTTCTCCTTTATTTAAAGTCACCGCAGACGGATCCTCGCGCCGCTCAACGCGTGTTTCGGACTTGGCCGTTGGACGTGTTTCACTTTTGTTTTTATCGCGACCACGCCATAAGCCCACTAGTATTTATTATTTTTGTAATCGTCTACAAAAAGGGCGTCTCTTTTTTGTTTTCCTACATGTCCACAATAGCAGATGGTATGTACAAGATAAAAAACAAGCAAAGCCTCATTTCCTGATTGCAGATTTATTTCGAAGAATTACGAGTTTGGACGGATAAGTACCTATCTACCTATCACAGTATTGCGCACCTGAACTGTTTTCACTCACATGTTAGTTGTCTCAGTATCTTTAATCGCATTTATCACGGGATATGTTCCGAAGAGTTGTTTGAATGAATACCTGCAGTTGAATTCCATCAGCCAGTATCGAAGCAGGTTCCTCTCGTCTCACACTTAGAGTAAGTTGATTAGTAAAGCCTGAGAACAGTTGATTATATGAATTTGGGAATAATATGCTGCAGGTAAAAAGCGTTTCATCTTGTGAACGTGGCGAGAACCAATACGGCTGTTGCTCTCGCATTTGGGTGCATCCGTGAACAGGCTAAACTTAGAATGAGTGAATCATTGATAATTTAACTCATACTAAAGGCGAGCGTTAAGGGCGCGGTGCCCGTGTTGGAGTCCCGGCAAAGGCGAGAGCGCTGGAAGTCCTGCGAGCTTGCACTACCGTTACTTCTTCCTTCTAAATATTAAATTGGGCTTCGTATCATACAATCAAATGGCAAGGAATTGAGTTTTTTGGAAAGATAAATGATGTTAACGGAATTCAGCGTCCATAAATTTTATAGACGGCAACAGCATATTGCGGACAACGGGCAGACGGATCCTCTGATGGTAGGAATTGGCATGCCACCGATGCCCATGGACAACTGCACCTCGACTTGCACTTTCGTTGTACTGCCGGTTTTTTACACTGCTTAAGCGGCGAGCTAAACTTGGTCGGGTTTTCTCACTTGCTTACCGAAGGTGTTATTTAAGCAGGCCCAATTTGTGAATCAGCTAGCTATTCTATAGTAGTCTGGTGTATGAATGGAAGATCCTGACAACAGGGGAGAGTTGCCACAAACCAGGGGCTGGGCTCGTGTCTGTATTACAGATGAGCCTTTTCCAGTTGTAGTTATTCTGAGTTAGATCTGACTGAGTCCACCAGTACACTGTTTGTCATGTGTGGCGGAAAATTTCCTATACCTGTTATTAGACCTCTGGTGGGTGTGGTATCCTCGTAAATTGAAAGTTTTCATTAACAAGTTGAATTAGTTGAATCCTTTAAGTGACGTCACTTCTGTTTGCTTAACAGTTGAAGCGTACAACCGAGTGCAACGTATACAATCTCAATCAAAGCGAATCGTTGGCGCGAATTTACTTCGAGCGCCTTTGTGTTCGCGCAAAAACCGACATCCGACGGATCACCGCGAATGGATGCCCGAGCGTTACATGTAGCTGGAACCGATCGGATTGCTGTCCACGCGAACAATTCGTCTCCATTCGCGGCACATCACATTACACGTTACACTCGTCTGGAGCCGGCTTTCAAAGTCGACAAATTAGTCTAACGAACTCTTTTGAAATCATACTCGAGAATTAAAACTGTCCGATATTTACATAAATGCACCATAAAGCCGAAGATCGCTTTCTCTGGTGACTTTCTAAAAGTATCTCTTGCGTGATGTCGATTCGTTATTAATAGAATCTCTGTTTATATTAACTACGGTTTTTATTGAATGTAGCGAAGCCTGAGGCCCGCGCGCGGCAGGGCAGATGCATTTTGTTTAGCATTCGACCGTACTCCATATTTGGCTCTTGATTGCTTGCGTAAATTTCGTCTAACCGTTGAATGACCTACATTCATTTAAGTCCTGTGGCACTAATTCGTTGCATATGTAGCCTCGACCGTTAATATTTGTAAAATATGCATGCCAGAGTAACGGCTCGCTCCAAAATGGATATGATTTTATGTATATTACCGTGTGCTATGTATGCATGCGGTATCCTGCATGACTGCACCAGGCAAATAATCTTTGTAAAATGTTACATTCGAGCCTATTCACAAGTACGATCCAACAGAGTAAAAGACCGCCTATTGACCGTGCCACAATCCGCGATTTCGTTGCGTTGCTGACTTTTTATGCCGCTGAAGTCGTATGATTTCAAGAACCACAGTACAAGTACTGTTTCCCGGTGGTATTCTGTGAGCCAGAGGTATGACTAGATTTGCCAGCATGTAAATGAGGTAACTTTGTGAGACGGATAACGGAGCTGAAAATTATCTTAAATTTTGGGATGTCAATTCAATTGGCATTTCTTGAACGAGACAAAGGCATAAGTTTAAAAATTACCTTTCTATATGTCGAAGATGTGTCAGCACCGTTGTTGTGTCCTCCGGGAGATGTCTGAAATGCAAAAATTAACGTCTTATAATATTGCTTAGGCAATTGTACATTTTCTTAACCGATTTTCAAGACCAAACAGACCGGCGATATGCGTTTAAAAAGTGCGCCCTTGTGCTAATATTTTTACTTTCGAGCTTTCGTTATCAAGACGAATTTTCGCAGTGGTTCAATAGTTCAATCCGCATAATTTTACTCAAATAATTGTATCTGATAGGCTGCCGAATTCTTTGTGCTGCGCATATTATATCTGTTTATAACAATATATGTTGACTGCATTGCTGATGTCTTGCGGCTGAAATGATGATGATGATGATTGCTACGCTGCTTGGCGACATTAAATGTTGTTTCTTTGGTACTAGTGAATCAGACCTACCATTGAGTTGGTATTGTAAATATCCTCGCGTTTCGATTTCACGCCGTCCCAAAACAATATAAACACATATAGGTTATGAGTGTTGGTAGAACGTAGGATACGAGACAACGACACACGTGGCCTAACCGTGACGGCATTATGGGAGATGACGACTTCGAGCTTCCTCATCCTACTCTCGCGTACGGGCGCATTGCACCCGCCTGTCTTAGCCTAACCTTCTATACGGCTGGCCACCCCGCTCGCGTCTAACAAAGGCTGAGAAAGTCGATCTACGGAGGACCATCTACAATTTTAACTTGCCTTCCAAGTATTATTGTAACGTATATTGATAGGAGTGTCAAGTGAAAATGGGAGGAGTTGGATATATTAACAAGGGAGCTACGAATAACAATTTTTGCCTGTTTGGCATAAGACTTTCTTTTTCAACTTTTTTCCATTATATGATTAGAAAGAGCTCTTTCGTGCTTAACTTATATTCATCGTAATAGTTAATCAGTTTAAAGTATTTGAACATAAATAAATTACGTTGTAATGGGGTTTAGTAAATAATTCAATCATACTGTTTAATCAATTGTTCATATTAGTACTTTTAATTTTTTGTAAAATAACTCACAACACGATTTAGTTCTGATCTAGTATTAAATTTTTCTCTCATACGTAATGATATATTAAAACTTCATTTTCCTGCGAGAAAGCTGATTTCATAGAAGACGTGACTTAACACGCGCTATGGAAAACATTACGTCCGCAAAAACTTCACATCATTATTGACGTTAGCGCTGTTACTTTCCGCGATTTCGTTTAACGTAGAAACCTGACCGTTTCTCATATCATGTCATTCCTGTTGCGACATTATGCACTTTCTAAGGCTTATTTTACTGAAACAACTTGTTGATACAGAGCATCCCAATAATACACAAGCCATTGGCTTCCTCTGTGGGTCAATAAACAAATCCGGTTAATATTGATATAATGTATATATTTACATTCACCAATTTGTTCAGTAAGTCGCGTTTTGAGAACACGACGAACAGAACTTAAGGAAACTAAAATCATTATTTTATTAGTTCAAGAATTTAATACTTCATAATGTTACAAAATATTTCACATTTTTTAATGATTTTAATGTGAACAGTTATGCTGATGAAACATTAATACGTATTGTTTGAATTGTTTTACAATTCGCCATAATAATAAAGACACGCGATTCATTCCAATTGAAACATATTCAAAGGAAAAAGAAGCGAAGAGAACACATTCGCCTGTATGAAACAATCATGGCTGCAAATGAAAGGAACGAAAGAGGCATTCGCGAGCGAGACGTCTCCGATATCCGAAACAGCCAGACGAGTTGATTCTGCGTGCTGCACACGGCAGAGCCCGACGACGATGACAAATAACAACTCATTGATGTTCAAGTCGTTCACAATCAGCGAAAGAGACTCCTCGAAGCCACGAGGCCACTCTAACTTGATGGAGAATATCGTACTGAAATATATGAAATATTACAACACACGAATGACCTACATTGGATCCCTTATCTGCCGCTGTGCGGCTCGTGCAAGTGGTTTCCGAGATTTGTTTCCAGTTTGCCTTGTGTCCCACAAACGACTCTAGCGATCGGCGACTCGCACGACATACACATTGACGCATGCTGGCGGCCGATTCTCGTGCTTTGTCGGGTGTAAGTGCGGGTCTTAGAAATGGGAGTCGAGTGTCGAGGCCCGCGCAAATACCTCGCGAATGGATCAATAAAGCGAGCCATGAAGCTCAAATAAAAATCCCAGCAGCGTAACCTTCAGCCTTCTGCAGAAAATTGACTGCAACCAGAATAATCTTGCGACCATTCATTCATAAAATAAATAGATGCTTTATAAACCATTTTTGCTTAATAACTCTTTTCTTAGCGATCCGCATCGATGTAGGAACTGAAGCGGGAACCGGTGCTCGAGACCCGCATGTCTCCTGGCAGTACTTCATTCAGTAAAGTCTATCGTTATCTGTGACGTCTGCGGCCACTGATGTGTCGAAATCGCGATTGGCAACGTGATTCGAGTGTTGAATATCTCATTGTGGTGGGCCAAACACGAGCAGTGCAGATATTATTTTATCATATTTCAACCGTATTCTTTTTGAGGCATACACGGTGTAGCTTTGTTGCACTTCGAAACGCATGCAAACGAAGATTTCATTTTGTATACGGGATAGAGACTGAATACCCGCATAGGATAGCGCATTATAGTAGTGTCAAGGTGTTATTGAGAGATTTATTTACTTATTTAAAATAAAATTCAGGACGTAAAAATAAACTTCAAACAAAAAGTTTATTTTTAAATCCTGAACATAAGTTTCGAATGAGTGTTTTATATTAATTAAATTATTTTGATATCGGGAATGGAGGCTGTTATCCCTATTTTCCCAGCACGTTAAACTGATGCTCGGCGTCTGTATATATTTAGTCTTCCTTCGCAAATGGAGTAGTTCCGAGGTTAGCGCAGTGAAGCAATGAAATACTTGCTCCGCTGTAGGACTATATTAGTCTTTTATGCTTCGTCCTCTTTCTCGTTAAGAATTTGCCGTCTATTAAATAAACTCAGTTGACGTATAAAACAAAACGCTTCAGGTACAGAGTTTGAAACGAAGTTTGTGGCTCGATTGGACGTCGGGGGAAGGAGGTCAAAGGTCCTCATGAGGAGAGCAGTGTTGTTCCCTCCGGCACTCTTCATTAATTCTATATTTGCCACAAGACTTTTCAAAAAGCCACAATATTATATTAATTATAAGAGATTAAGTCAGACTTTAAACAAAAACCGCATCGAAATAGGTGAAAGTATTAAAAACCGCTTTATTTAAAACGTTTCCCTTTTGTCGCCGTGTCTCAAACTCGTGAGTGAATTAAAGATTTAAATTACTTAAAGATTGGGATACTTGAATTGAAGTCGAGCGCGTCGCCCGGAAGCGAAGATTAAAGTGGTCAGCGGTTGTTCGACCTGAATTATACATGCAAGAGCTTTACTAATAATAATTTAATGGTATTAAGGTAGGACAAACATACACAACACACAGATTTTTTGTTATTCAGACAAGCCTTTCATGTTGGAGAAATTTTAGAGAAAAAAACACGAGGCAGACGGAGCAGGAGGGTCTACTATATAGTAAGGAAGCTCCGCCACCCATAGACAAACACACCACAATTCGCGCTTCCATTGTGTTGCCGGCTTTTTACTCAGCTCAAGCGCTATAATTTCACGAGCCTTCGATGTCTACTGTTGCTCACTGGAATAAATATGATTTAAACTGTTAGCTCTACCTGAAATGCAAGTGTGCCGGGTACCTACTAGTGCTACTACTAGTACTAGTATCGTACGTACGACAGCAAGCCAAGCCACCGCGCACCGTTAGCCCGTTAGCCGCTGCCCGAATGGGGCCGTGCCGAACTCATTTCGCTTTCAAGTCTACTTACTTCGCATTAGAGACCAAATGTTTGAACGGCTAGATTAGGGCTTCCGGCCACGCGGACCGAGCCGACTTGGAGCCAATCAAGCTGCACCAACATCTCTCCTCATCATACACTTTAAACTCGTCCGTTAGCGGAGCTTTCGTTTGCATTGCTATGTGTGAAAACGATAAGTTCAGAGTCTAGAAATAAACTTCAAATTGTTTCTTTGGAAATCAAATTAGAAAAATGTATTTATTGTGTAGGTACAATGACGTGCTTTCCACTGAAATTAAGCTAACAAACAATGTTACCCAAAAGTAAAGTCACGACAGTTGCGAGAGTCTTGAAAGTAGAGCTCGGCCGAAAACGAAAGCCAACCTTTGGCTACCTTGTATTCTGCACTGACGAGAACAGGAAACAGAAACGCGGTAGGTATATTAAATTTGTTGTTATAATTTATTTATTGAATATAATATATAAAAAAATGTTTTCATTATTTTTTCAAATTAATTTCTCATAGCAAAGTGTTTATCAATAATCAAATCACTAATTGTTACGGTTTCATTAAATACTAACTATCAGCACTTTGAAGCGCTTACAGCTCGAACCTTGATAAAATCGCTATTTATGCATTCCGCGAGGGACACTCGAATGTAGTCACTACGCTTGCCCAATTTATTATCTACTCACACGTAATAGGTCAATTATTGTTACTCGGTTGCTAACATCTGTTAATAATAATTACATTTCACAGGAAATAGTGATAAAGAGAAGAGCTTAATGCAACAAAGCTGTAACTGCATCATTAGGTCATCAGTATAAAAACAAATCTTCAAATAAGTTTACCCATACAATGTAATTTAACAAATTAAATACTTGACAATTGCTTTTTTGTTCGTGTGTTAATTTGTTAACAACAACAAAACACACTCGATTTACACAACTCTCATAACTCACTCTTTATCGCCAGTACGTTCTAAGATTGTTCAGCATTCCAAACAAGATAACATTTCTTTCACAGACAGTGACAGAAACTCACGAAGTGCTTGTACACAGGTAACGCTCAAAGTAATTAAATTTTATGACGTGTTGAACTGTAGTCTTCGAGATGAAAGCGTTTGTAAGAGTGCAATCTGAGCGCCGAGGCGGCCATCCGTCGACATAACAGCGCGCCGTTGTCGCCGCTGCAGCAGCCAGCCGCCATTGATAGCCGCCGACCTTGCCGGTTGCAAACACCGTGCGAATAACGCACAATTGCGACAGCCTTGTACAATCGCATGGAGGCAATTAAAAGCCGAAGGTTCACTTCATTATATTTCACGTTCTGTTTCGTTCTTTTCTCTTACGTGGTGGACTCCTCCCGTCCCGTGTTCTTACTCGCTCACTACCTCCCTAATATAACAAATAGATTCATTTTATTGAAGCAATTCTATTTATAGGTTAAACGTACCTTATTGTTCCCCGATCAGCGTCGGTACCGACATCTGTTCGGTACCGACGTGTTCATAAGACATTTGCATCACGGCTCGCGTATTTTAATGCGCAACTTTCTGGTTCAAAGTGTTTAATTAACATCATCAGTAGTGTATTTAGGATTCCGCCCATTCAAAGTATCAAAGCACCAGTGAAAAGCACAACTGACATTCAAAGTGAAAAACACATGCAACGAGCGCCTAATGCAACTATGTCGTAAAGCCACGACGTTCAACGACGCACATAAAACACTGACACACAACACTATACGTTTCTTTCCTTAAGGTTAAACGTAGTAATTGAGATTTATAAATGTAATTTTAGTTCTTTTATATTAAAAAATAAAGAAAAACGACAAGGTTGCTGGAAAGAAATTGCCATCGTGAATATAAATAAATCCTCCCAGCTACAAAAAGAAACTATTACTTATAACACATTTGTTCATCAAAATAGTGGCGATAGGCGTTCGTATATATGTAGAAGGCGTACAGACAAGGTCGTTGTGGAAATAAAACCACACAATAAGAAAAAATAACTTGCAATATACAAGGAAACAAATATTACAATGAAATTGTGCCTTGGTGCAGTGAGCAGCATTTGTTAACCAGCTAATACCTGAATGGAGCTTAATTTTATTAGATTTGACACGCGCGGTCAAATCGGATGTTTTAGGACCTACTATTAAAATAATCCATCGGCAAGTAATGAATACAATGTGTGCGCTTCGCTTATACCTGTCTCATGTTTGTTCATTAGTGATATAGCAGTATTAACGTCGTCCAAACGAATTTACAGTCGAAACGTTGCGAGTGCCAATCTGAAAAGCAATTATTTCGTTCCGAGGCATTGTTGCGGGTGGCTTGAGTGAGCAAACGAATTGCCAAAAAGTGTAACCGCGAGCGCGCTCCGTCCAACACAGCTGTGGCTACATCGAACCACGTCGGCTGTTTGGCCATCTCCGAACACATCGGCGCCGAAGGTGAATTCAGGTAATGGATTTTAACTTGGTTATTACGATAATCGTTATGAAACCCATTCAATGGTTTTTAGCACGCGACGGCGAGATTACCAAAGATCGTTTCAATTATTTTATTGCTGCAACTTGTGTTAACTGTTGCAAAACGTAGACATATAAGCGTTGTTTGAAAAATTTAACTTTCTTTGTACTAAAATAAGAAACTTATTTAACTAAATCCAGGTGGGATCCTGACTCGAATTAGTTTCTCTAAAAATAAAGAAACGGTCAATAACACCTCTCAAGTCACTTCAACCATAAACTAGATTTAGTATTTCAATTAACATCAATCTTTAGCACTCTTTAGCGCCATTGCGGTCCAAGACGACGACCCCGGTAAATTTAAAAAAGTACTAATTTCCTTCATTCATTAATAAACTTTGATTATTGTAGATATACACCTTCAAGCTTTGTTCTGTTAAAAGAAGTCTTCTTCTTTCATTTACTCTGTTTATATAGAAAAAGATGTGCTATTTTTACTATTTTCCTAAAAAAAATTACGTTTTCTCTCCATATACATTACCCGAACTGGCCGAGTCGTTAACCATAAAGAATTTGTTATATAAAATTATATATTGCGCACAATTATAGACAGTATGTCTAAAAAGATTAGTCGGAAATAGGATTGTCGTTCAGGGCATATAAAGCCGACATTCGATAAAATACTGCGGATATTAAATTAATTAGTTACTACGCATAGAAACTTTACTCGAATTCGATTCGTCACAACTTATCAGTTTTTAGGTAAGGTCACAGAAGAACTAACCGAATCCAATGAAGTAGGTTCGTTCTTTCACCTTGAAAGCTGAACGCCAACCGGATCGTGACTTATGCGACAGTGACGCATATTTACCGAACGAGACGGCCCAATCATATAGTTCTGTATGGCTCTTCGGAGGGTACACAGTCGAAGAGCCCTTACCACAAACAAGTATGATTTAAACGATACCCGCTATCTATATCCCCCATAGCTTGTCTACTAAGCAACGAATACAGCACGCCGTTCGAGTCACAAAGTCTACGCTCAGTCTGCAAGAGAGCATAATGTCGTTATCTCAAGCCGCACAAGCGCGACCTTGCCGCTCCACTAGCATTGGCCCACTATGATCATTATTGCCCACCTGCGCGCCCGACCACAGCTCATTCAAACAATCCTTCAATCATGCTAACTCTTTAGTGGTTGACAAAAGATGTCCACGGACACAGAAAATCTTTCAAAGAACTAGACCTACTTTCAAAAAAGTAAACACCAAAAAACCAAGGACAGATTAATTTTTTCTATGCCCTTACTGAAAGTGCGGCGAACGACGAATCCATTGTTACCATTTTTTTGTAGTTTTTCCGGATGCAATGGTACATACCTACGTTCATTTAGCATCCATACTACTTTATTCAAAACCGGCTTTCTATACGATATCTATTCGATAAAGAAATATTTGACATTAAGATGGTATTTCTCTAACAAAATAGTCACGGCAATAGGCCGCATCGAATTATGGCGATACATTTTTGACGAATGCGTTTCGCAGAAGTGCTTCAATCCAGCCTTGTAATATCCACAACGAGCAGTAGAAGAAGTCATTTGCTTAAAAGTGTCAAAGCGGAGGACGCACTCGATTCCCATCAGTTGATAAGGCATTCTTATTTATTTATCTTATTTATTGAAAACACGTCCGCCCATGGACAAGCGCGGCATAATCCACCTATTTATTTGTGTTGCCGGCTTAGTGGGCCTCTAATCTGTGCGCCCGTGGTGTTGCACCAGCCGAGCCGACTTAATCAGTGCATCAAAATCAGCTTCAGCGAGGTTCTCCTCCGGGAGAGAGTTGCAATTGATAGGCTGTCAATTCGTAAACTTACTCATAACCCTGAAATAAGATAATTTCAAAGTGTTGACGCTATTTAGATCTAGCTTTATCAACGAGGCAAGTGGTTTGTTCAAAACTATTCGGAGCGGATCATTCCCAAGGACACGCTTATTTCGAATAGTCGTTCATGCTTCGTCACATTGAAATCTGTTCCAAGACAAATACTTTAGCAAGCCTGTGAGTGATAACTATTTGCATAGGAACGGCAATCGTTGGGATGGAGATTGCAACCAAGTTGGCAGCCGATTCGGCCCGAGCCGACCTACATTCGCCCAGTGCTGCGCCTAGCGAACTGGCCAGCCTCGCAAGTCGCAGCCACGGCTACTCGGGGATTGTCCTTACCGGCTTACAAGGCGTACTGCTCTTCCTTTATTATTACTAACAGCTTTGCTGAGCAACTATTTACATTGCACAGAACAATACAATATCGTTTATTAATCAGACAGTGTGTCTATGCGACGAAATAGATTTCTTCGCATAGGCACAATTTCTGTTATTGTCTCTAACAAAGATTTTATTTTGAATCGATATTTAATTGTCCTTTAAGCATTATTTTAAGTCCGAGCAAGGAAAGATCTCGCTATGAAGACGCCAAAAGTGGTAAACAAATTGAATATAAACCTGAATGGATGTAATGTCGGATGTAATTTCGTTAGAGCAGCCACTGCTCAGCTCGAAGTTCATGTTGCCATACGCAGAGGTTTATACATATTCGAGGTCTCACGCAACCTGAATGCTAAGATGGATCCGAGTGATTTACTGCCTTAAGGAGCAAAGTAGAAAGAAAATAATTTGTACACCTCCGAGCTTTATTAGTGACTGATAAGGATCGATGTCTATGTTTTGCTTCCTGCCACTAAGTGCTATCCCGTCGTGCGCAGACTGATTTCTTTTCATACTTCGATCGAGCAGTTTGTGTCGTACTAGCGTGAGTTCACGTGTCTGAGGTTGTTGTGTTTATAAACAACAGCGCTTGTGACGTGTCTTCCTGTCTTTACGAGTGGTCCGATAGTACTGTACGACAAACGAGAGAAATCATTCCATATGAGTTAACATGTAACCTCTGGCCTCGTCGGGGTAAAAAAAGTAAACTCGAGCGCCGCGAGTAACGTTTCCCACGAGAGCGCAGCTGAACTCAGCGGAGACGGCGCTGAGTTGCTGAAGGGGTGTGTGTTCCCACGAGTGCACATGTGCACTTCACGTCATAGTGTATCACAATCGATGTATCGCGCTTTGCGTATCGCTTCCTTTTGTGCGCTCCGATTTGCCTAGTGATGCCCGATAAGGTGAATTGCATAATGAACCGCTCTGTCAATCGACCATTTTAATATTGAATAGTGTACGCATTTAATTATAACTGAAAATAGTTTTTGTATGTAATGTTTCAGAATTTTTTTACGATATACAGCGGCTCTTGTAGTGTGATATGTCAATAACTGCCTTTATAAATCGGAAAACAATTCAGTCTCACAGATCATTCAACAGAGCCAATATATAACATATCTTAACGTATTATTATTACCTATTACGCTAAGGTATATAATCTTGGTAAACTTTCTGTTTTTATATTCATATTTCTGTGACACTACTTAGACATATCTACTAAGATGTTTATCAATTTCAAAATTCCTAATTAGTATTATTATTAAAGTTTTTTCTTAAAATACTTGTTGCGGCCAACAAAAGTACAAACGACAAAATGTTACGCACTAAATGTTAGAATATCATGGCAGCGATCTCGGAGGCCGTTTTGGGGTTCGCCGCGCACGGAGCGACGCACGGATGCGCAGGGAAGTGTAAATCTGACATCAGTTGTTAACAGATTCATAGAAGTATCTTTACGAATGTATTCTGGCCACTATTGTAAGTTCGTCGTACACATTACACATGACACAATACATGCAGAATACAGTGTTCCTACAGATTATATTGGATATACAATAGGTAATCTGTGTATTTTACATATCTCGTGTCACATCGTAGCTCAAGAAAAAGTCCAAGGCTAAGAAACGTTGTTTCTCTGTTTTGTGGACGTGTCTGAGTTAAGATGGTTTTTATCGATGTACTAAATGAGCATTTTTCCGCGTCCAATAGATGGCGTCATGTGCTAATGCCACTACGCCACCATTTTGTTAATACTATATTGAAAAAGGCGGTGAACTCCGGTCAGGGTAAATGACAGACAGCACCTTAGGCTCGATAGCTCCCGCCTCCCTTTATGGAACACACATGTGATATATCAGATACAAAAACTTCGTGAGATTGACTCGTTGACCATCCTCTCAACGTATAGGGAATGTCCCTTGCGACGGCTGAATTTCCATAAAATCCTTTATTCACGAGCTGCCCGCGTTGAAGGGCAGACATTCAAGCAAAGGCACATCTTTCTAATTGCGTTCCATTTCGTATTTTAGCTCAAACTTGGGATACTTAGAAGTTTAATTGCCGTTTGCCCCACGGGTATCACACTTCGTACCTAGCATTTGAAATATGTACACTTGTAACTTATTGGTCGAGCTACAGCTTCTTAAAGTAGCTGACTGTTGTAAGTAGTCGAGTATCATTAATAGTGAACTGTCGTGCTAACTAAGTGAAGTTATTTGTTCAATGTAGGCTTATCATCAAACACTTATTGTCAATTTTCAATGAGAACGAACTAACTGGTCTCCTTTGACTAATCGAATGAATTCAATTAAGATCATGCTACATTTGTGTCAATAATGACTTCAAAATTAGTAGAAAATGCATTACAGTACAAGCCGAAATAAAAGGCTTAACAATTGGAAAACATTTGCATTATGCGCGCAGCGTATATCCGGTAAGGCGTCGTACGTGCCGGGCTTCCGGTGTTTTGTGGCCCGGCCCGCACGCCACCGGAACGGATCCTTACCGTGTGCGTTGCTCTTAAACCCTCCAACGGAACGCGACTCTATCGCCACGGGTTACGGTACAGAATAGCACAGCAGCGCGTCGCCATTTAAGGTTCATCAAACATTCTTCGGGCATAGAGCTTTTCATCCGAGTCATTCAACCTAAGAATATTTTCAGATTTCCATTAGTTTGTGGTGCACAAGTTTCTCTTCATGCGCCACGTTCACAGAGTCTGTTTTTACGAGAGTGTCCAATAATGATATTTAGCGCGCTGTCCTTTTCACGAGTGTACTTGCTTGAGCGTTTCCTATGTCTGTGGATTGGCCGTGACTCACTAGCTCTAAATACCGACACCGACTTGAAATTAAATAATAAAAACACGTATCTACAATGTCAATAATTGGCGTCGAGGCTTTTAAATATAATTCAACATGTCGAACATTTGTGATTTGTCGGCAAGTAGGAGAAAAAATGTATACTGAATTGGTTGTCTGTCACCCACATAATTGAGTAGGTGGAGATTTCTATGGAGTTCGTTATATAATGAAGACTATATAAGAAAAGATGATGAGTGCAACGACCCAGTGGCGGGTGATTCAGTGGCACAGACTCTTCCTACGAACTGTTCTGAACTCATGCGGAAAGGCATAAGCCAAATATCAGTATTCAATCACTTTGGATTCTTATTATCAATCTGAGAATTCTTAGCAGTTCAAATGATCCATCTAATTCAAGATATTAATGTACAAAGCAAAGTGCGAAGTCGATAAAAGCTTTTTATTATATTCTGATTAGACTTTATGTACACAAGTTGAAAAGTCAAAAGTCAAATGCGTCCATTAAGCCTTGTTAGACGAGAACATTTAAATGTATATTTTGTATCATGTTATTATTTACGAGTGAAATTAAGACAGTTTACATGTCAAGAATTCACGACCGGCATGTCGAAAGCCCGCTTTCTGGGCCACTGCACACAGCAGCGCCGTCTGCTGTCAATGTTTCCCGCGAGACACGAGCATCAGATGTTTGTTCGGTCGCGTCGTCCGGTAATGCGCCGCTGATGTTAGCCGCCATTGTTCCCTGCTTGTGTACATACCATGAATGAGAGCTCTGTTCGTATGCTTCAATCACGATTCGCTCTCGATGATCATCACTCCGGACAATGGCCACAGCGTGCCTCCACAATCCACACTTCCACTAGAGCTGGCAAAAGAAATACGCTGTTCGAAAAGCAGGCGACTTTTCAATTCACCAAAAGCAACTTTTCAAAGCAATCGCCAGGCCTTTTTATATGCAGGCGTTTGTAACACAACTCTTGTGTAATAGCACGTTGATTCCCTTGTATGAAACACATATCCTCATAGCGGCATTAGCGAGTCTGTATAAAACGCTCAATATAATAATCACACAGCTACATTCAAAGTTATATTCATACATTAGATGATTGCACTTTGAATAAATTTGAATTTATCCAAAGTTTGGCTGTGGTCAAATGAAGAGCTTGTGAAGCGAACTTTCCAACACGATTTGCTCGTACCTGTCAAACATCCTCGTCCGTAGTTTAGTCATATTAATGGATAATTCACTTTTACAGCTTAACCTAAAAACACCTACTTGAAACAGCGGTCATACACAGTCCGATTCGCTTAAAAAGGATGCTGAAGGGCCACTTGTGGCGCCCAATCAATAGCCTTGGCTGTGGGCATGTGGCAACGCGGAAAGTAGGTCAATGTGCCGGCATTCGGGAAGGCTCCCATTGTTTTGTGATTGGATTCTTAGGGGATATTCATCTTGCACGACACGTGGACACCGCTCTTGTCATAAAATATTTAAGATGTTTGGATGATGTGAAATGTAAAACTGCTCATAACTTTGGTTATTTGAATTAAATAATATATTATTAAAGATAACATTGCACAGCATCACCTAAGATTTATTTATTTTTGCAAAAAATAGACAAAAGTTGGGCTCACAGAACGCTAGCGTGAAAGACTTATTGAGTGAGTGCGTACATCGGAAGTCTACTAAGTTTGGCATGCTGCTGAAGCGGGATTAAAAAGATGGCAACGCGACCAAAGCATGGATTGAGGCGCGGTTGTCGTCGGATAAGGCGAGGGTTCCATACGGTCACCAGCCCCACTGTCCGGTATATAATTAAAAAAGAGAGTAAGTCATAAGAAAATCGATCGGTTTGCATAGAAGCCGCATACGCCCGCACAAATTGTATGAAGGCCATCCTTTGCGTGGTTGAGCAAAGCGGTTAGAGCGCGTTCCACATTTGGATTGCAAGGCGAAGTTGAGGGGAACAATGGCGGTGTGGCAGTGCGGCGGCGCGACGCGGAATAGGGAAACTTGACGAGCTGACAAAGCCGTGAAAACCCTCTTCGTCTGCGAAGTAAAAGCAAGCAGGGCGTCGGTCGTGCGCTCGGGCAACTCGCCGCCAAACGATGATTCGAAACGGATTCTATGAATTTACGAGGATTACAGGCAGTGTTCGAAATTGCAATGATGCCCTTGCAATCGATATCTTCGAGGGAGAGTCTTATTGTATAGCGCAGCTGCGATTCTCGGTTGTTCTAAGTGCTAGTTGCTTCCACTTGACTATGATAAAAATTATAAACAATTCTCTTCAGTTACTTGTTTTAACATATTGAAACTCGTTGTGATGTGATCGTCCGGAAAAAATGGAGATACTACTTTTCAGTGTGAGAATGCAAACAAAAGTATTTTGTATTGTACCTACTAGTAGGGCAAGTGTAAAAAGTTACATCTTGAATATTTTCTGCTTTGTGCGGTTTACGTGTTTGGGTCGACATGAATTATGGCGAGCGGTTTAAGAGCACGACTCGTCCTCTACCGGCCGAGTGCTGTCTTTGGAGCTTACGTGTACAACAATTTGTCTGTCTTCCACGATCAATTCAACACATCCTGTTAGAACTAGTCTACCTTACAGATTTTTGATATTACGTTAGATATATTTTTTCACAGAGCCATGATCGTCCTTAAAACAAATTACAGAAGGTCTGCGCGCTCGCTCACATCTGCGAAGGACAGTCAGGAGGCTCAGCGGGTTCACTCTTATATGCGACATGTTTACAACCGGTTCTCAATTAGGAACTGGCGATGTTTTATAAGTGTCTGACATCGGATCAAAATGATTCGGCTTTCTTGACAGAAACAAAAGTTACATTTTTTCTACGTTGTAGGACGACTGTTTCTAAGGTTTATCTTAATGTATATAAAGGCAGCAGTAATGATAGCACTGCCTGTGTAATGTGATGTTCGCCGCGAGTCGCAACATAATCAAAGTGCATGACATGAGATGTGAAAGTCGTGCAGCGGCGTTGAAGCATTCCCGTCTAATGGCGGTGGCCGGAATCGCTGGCACGCGCTTCTTCCCCGGCCTCCGTACTCATTTCACAGCAGCAAATGCTCTGGACATTCCCGTCCCATGCGGCATACCTACACGAAACGAGGAATTTCCCATCGTAGCTCCGAAGGCCGACAAACGCGTAAGCAGTGAGTTTTCTATTCATTTATTGCTAGTGTTTTCTTCGCTTGTTGCATTTTCAGTAATTATGACAAGTAGCAGTCAGTGTTCTAAATCGCTCGGACGAGTCTTATTACGAAAGACAATCACAAATAAATAACAAAGATATTCGAAGATTTGTTTGGAATGTTTTAGAGGATAAAGTTGTTTGGTATCGGGAGCGAATGGGATTATAATGTCTTGCAAGTCCCGATTTAAACGCTCAATGTCAAAAGGAGATATTTTAAGAGGTGCGGAGCCCTCGCCTCGCCCACTCAACATCTGGCTTCATAAGACTGAATTTGTTGAAGTTTCATTATACCTAAGGAAAAATGATTAAGTGAAGGCCATTTGACTTGTTAGTGAGGTACATCGAATATAGTTGAATGAGCGGCTCGGCATGCCGGCATCAGCCCGTGTTCTGCATAATCTGATGACGTAGAAAGTACAAGCTCTCATCAGGCGATACCACTCGAACACGTCCGGAGGCTCAAATAACTCGGCCATGTGATACAATGCGACCGTGCAGCAACGTTCCACGTTCAGACACATGCATACAAAGTATCGGTGGCCCTTTCGACGACGCTATCGGCTTTCGCAGGTCAGCTGGGTAAACCTCTTTTGGCTGCCATGTTTTTGAAAGTCACAATATAGATCATTGTGAAGTAAAAGTAAAATTACACGTTGTAGTAGCTAACTTTGATAGCAATCCTAATCTTATTGGTCATTCTTAATGTCTGTTTTGTATTTTGGTAATATCAACTGTAAGCTTAATAATTTATAATTTCACTAGCATCTTAATCATGTTTTTCAATACGATAATGTGGCAGTCATGTTTTGTTTCCTCGCTGCCCTTTTATACAAGTTTAATATTAAATTATTGCCGCAAAATAAATTAGGTTGCATGAGAAAATTCGAAGCCAAATTTGCAAATCAAGATTAGTATGATTTCGTTGCGAAACTATTTTACGTTCCTTGACAGTCACGGACTGAATCGCACGCGACTTTTTGCTTCGACTGAAATGCAAATGCTAAGCCTAAATACTCCTAGGTGCATCAGATTGAATCAGTTTTTCTTTATATATTATAGCGTGCAACGGAGCAGGTGGGTCTCGTATATGGTAAGAGAACACCGCCGCCCATGCACAACCAAACCACAGTCCGCGCATTGGTTATGTTGCCGGCTGTGTACGCCACACAAGCGGCATATTTAAGGGCCTCCGATATCCTCAGTCACTCAGCGAAACAAAGTACAAGTACCGTTTCACGTTGAGTATTCTGTGAGCCCGTGGTTTCACTTCGAACGAGCCGGCACAATTAGTGCGTCCACGTGCTTCAGCATGACTCTCCCACGGGTGTACTTAATAATAGTGCTCAACGTTGTCGTTCGCTCCCAAAATGCCGGTTATTTTATAAACTGAATATTTTCATAACTTGCTGTCTTATATTAGCAACCAATAAGAGCGCGAAAGCGCCAGAACATTTAATACACTTTTTCAGGTATATTGGTGGTAGTCCATAGTAGTAGCGCGTCCTCTTCGGCGAATCGCGGTCGCCAGGCGCAGCCGCATAAAGAGAAAGTATTTACATCATAACTGTTGATTGCGATCGAAGAAAACAATGGCTTACATAAGAACACTGCGAGGCACCACCATCGCCGTACGACCCTGTCTCGAGGGCTTTGCACTTTTATCTCTGATTACTATTACGGAGACATCAATCAATAAGACGACACATCTCTGTATAATGGCTGTGGGAATGCGCGGTAATTTCGCATGTGCTTAGCTGCGCTGAAGATTTTCGAGTCGTCGAGTATCTTAATTTCTCATAGGACAGTCTATCAAAGTAAAGCAAATGTCTTTTCACGAACGCGTCCAGATCTGAGAACAGTGTAAAAAATGTATTTTATTGTATAGCGGGTCTCCTCAAGGAGTGATAAAAACAGCTTAAAGGATGTAATTACACGAGTGTCTGATATTTCCACTCACTCAGTGAAACAGTACACAAAGTTATAGTATTCTGTGAGCTCGTGGAATCACTTCGGACGGGCCGCGTTCCTAATATATACATCTGTTATAGAGCCACTAGCTCGATTAATTGTTTGATAGCGTTCATGACAGGAGCTGCTAGTTAAAATGAGCTCCAGCTCTGTACGAATGCTCGTTCAGAAATAAAAATGGAATAGCGATTGCTAGGTATCGCGGAGCATACTATTGAGTCGGTTCGTTCGGTGTAATGCTACGGTCTCGCAGACTATTAGCGGCAATTGTGTGTTGCGTCCTAAGCTCATTTGGCAGCGAAAGCACAATGGGAGCGTAGTATTTAGTCTTCCCTCCATTTTCCGCTGCATACCTACCCAATATGCTTTTGCAATAGAAACTTGACGCGGAAAAAGGCCGCCCGTCGTTGATACTCCAACACTGACAGCGAGGGGTTTCTGAGCTCCACGCACGCACAAACAAGGGAATTGGAGTGCGAGTGGGTGACGAACATCAGACACGAACGGATATCGCAGTCCTTTGTTTTGTCAAAGTTTATCTCAAGCTTTTAATAACTGTTTGCACCAATTTCTTTGCAGATTTATTACAATACGTATTATAATATATGAACTAAGAAATAAATGCAAGCCGCCTCGTCTTCGAAGTAATATTGGAATGGATTGGATCCAGGCCACCTCCTTCCCTGCGACTCCAAACAAAAGGGACCATCTCAATAGATTCGACTTCACCGGGCGTACACGACGCTCTCGTTAGGTAAAACATACTTCTATCCCGGTCTGTTAGTCAGAGGAATAAGTAATTATAATAATGTTGTATTGTTTCTTAGTAAAGTTGTCTCCAACAGACTGATAAAAGGAGCGTGGGCTCTGCGTAGGATACAATTTAATTAGTGCGTCTGCTTAGACAAGCGAATAACAAATAATACTTTGAATAACTAATTTTGAATAACATGACACATTAATTGAAATGCTCTTTCAGTGGAGTGTTTTGACGAGTTTGCTTAAAGGACAAGGCACCTCGCAACCAGACAGCAAGAGCAATAATCGTCGACAATGCTTCGTCGCGGCCGGCGTGCCCGAATTCAGCTAACTGGACATTACTGTTTTACTTTTCTTACCGTTTCACTGAGACCCGTCGCCCGCTGACCGCCGTTAGGTAAACATGTCCGCGCTACGACGAGCCTTCTTTGCTCTTACCCAACCGTCGTTCTGCTCAAGACGGTCTCATTCGCATCTCATAAATTGGAACATGCATATCGTCCATGGTTTTCCTTTAACATTTGCCTAAAGCGATGCCAGGGAGCTAGCAGAGCTATTGTCGACTTGGGGACCTTGATGAGAAAAGCGTAGGTACCCATCCCTAAAAGGCTTGCAACGCACACGCGCGGCGCGGCGCTTCAGAAAGGGCTGCGGGTATCTATCTAAGTCGAGCCTTCTGCTTGTTAGCCTCTATACTTTATGATAAAATTGGAGAACAGGTGGGTTTCTAAAAATGAATTCCAGTTTTGTCTGAGGTCTCTCCCGGTACGAGGTGCAGCAGTGGAAGCTACGATGGCGTGACGCGTGGGTCAGGCATGTTATCATAGTACATTAGGTTTACATCGATTAAATTATGTTTGCATCAATAAGAAGTATGCACTTATTCGTGAACACGCACAGATTCGAATCGGTGTTTATGGAAGTTATTTCCGATGATGCACCTTTTAGGAAGACATGCTTAATTCACATGTCTTCAATATTTCCAAAAGCTCGTTTGAGATCCATTCAACCACCAACAGCAAATGTGATTCACGGCACGGGAATGCGTACCTCTTCAATGACGCACAACAATTTGAAGGGACAAGTTTTTATCGCTTCCCCGAAACTGATACGAAAGAAAACACATATGTGAAACAAATTGGGTTTGTCAGAAGGCTCTTAACTCGAGGACAACACGTTTCGGTCCAATTTGGTTTGCCACCTGACGCTATGTATTATTTGTATTTGCAATTTACATACTGACCCCAACATCCAGACTATTGTTTCATAGTATTTAAACTTCAGCTTGTTCCTGATAATTTATAGGTTTAGCGGTGGGATGGCTAGCAGGCGAGGGCGGCGATGCTCTTCAGCAATTAATGAACCCTCGATGCTGCCAATATCAATTTAGATAAACGAAAGTGAAGCGATAAGAAGACAACAATACTACCGATCTGCTAGCGTGAGACTAGAAATTGATAAACACTTTTACAATAAAAAGAGGGCCTGAACATTTCTCTTATTCGAAGCGAAATTCCAGCTTTGTCTTAAATGGAGGAATATCTGCGCCGTTTTATATCAACTTTAATTTCTTTTCTTTTAAAGTAGAGCTTTTATTCTTGAAATAAAAAGTCAGACTTACTAATTCAGTTATAATGTAATATAATTCAGTTATAATTCATTAGTTATTATGATGCCCATTTCTGCACACTACGCAAATTGTCTCGATACCGTCCGACTCTTTTCCTTTGAAATATACTATATTTTGGTTACACAGTAAGAATGTAAAGATAATCATTATCTACATACACAAGACATATTATATTATGAATGTTTCTTGAATAAGAAGACATTGGTAGTAAATGTCGTATTTGAGAACACATCTGTTTTATTAAAAATTATAATAACAAAATAACATTCGGACGTAACCTTAAATGGACACTTCTTTCCAAATACCTAATCGAAAGTGTGTGAAAAATGTATAGTTGTTAAACGAGATTTGCGTGGGCAAAGAGCGCGCACGGTCAGCTGAAACAACTGGTTGCTTTGGCCCGTCGGACGGTCAGCTCCGAGGAGCCGCGATTATTGCTATTTCATACGAGTTTCGTTCTTTTTATTCATAGGTATATTGTGTATAGTTATTTTAATACGTTAGATACAATAAGAGGTTTAAAAGTTTTAGTTAAAATATAGTAATTTTTGTTTTTACAATCATAAGTGCAAGATAATAGATAAAACCGACGATTTCAGGTATACTTTATGGTTTTAGTTTCAGGTATACTTTATGGTTTTAGAAGTAACTATTAAGTGCATGAAAATAAATAAAGAATTCGCCGTTGTGTTTCTTGCATATAATTAAATTTTTAACATATTTTTCTCGCTTGATTCTTCTTGGAAGAGCAGCTGCTTCAAATTATGCGTCATTAATTTGTTTATTTACAATCTTCGAATAACCTCTTAATGTAAAGACTTTGAATGTCTAAAACATATTATAATTTCTGTTTTGTATTACACGTTATTCATAGATAAATAGATAACTAAAAGATAAGTGGCTAGGTGCTGAATAAGAAAGATTTATCTAACAGACATCATCACCGTGGCACCAAGACAATGAACTAGAGAAGCGACTGAGATAAGCTAGATACAAGCACATTATTAATCACAGAACGTTGACATCTCTCGTGTTTGCTATCGGCTCGAGTTAATTTATCAAGGAAATTACGTAATTGTCTTAATAGTTTATCAGACAATTGCCAATCTACTGATAAAATGGTTTTGTGCGAAAGATTTTGCAATTGTTACTTTCTCGTAACGACGCGCCGCTTGGGGCTTGAGAGGAGCAACGTCGCATCTGCAGTCGTGCAGGTATTTTGAGCTTACCAATATAAAGACAGGTTTAACCGACGGCCCAATCAATATGCAGCTGAAAACCGCACAGTGAAGCAACTCCCTTCTGGGCATCCACACACACAGTTATCGATTTGCATGCTTTTCCCTCGCAGAGAGCACTTAACTTCACGTTTGCTTTATATCAAAACACTACAGTGATTTATGAGCGCGACCGTCGACTACATTCGTCAATAAACCACCCGTGTAAAAGGTAAATACAGTGTCACAAGAGCCGTACAAAAGTCTAATATTTTAATAATAGGCCGTCGAATTTCACTTGGAACGCGTATTGATTGTGGTCGGATGGAATAAAGCAATGGTGAGCACAGCCAAAACAATGCAACATGCGAGGCGTGCACAGCGCGTGCCGCCTCGCTCGCGGGCACCCCAGTACTGCCGAGGGCCGGCCGCCAGTGCCGCCACAGACACTGCCGACTGCCGCACAGAACACTGAATGCCTATCGAACGGGGCGACAAGTGCGCACCGTTATGGCAATTGAAAGTAGTTTTATCAATCATTATTATATTTAAGTAGTAAAGAAAAAGCAATAGTTGTTCTAAAGAATGAATAAATTTAATGATTGAAATGCAAATATTTTTTCCCATCTGTCGTTCACATAATCAGATTAAGTATCGATAGTTCACCGATTCTCAATCGATTAACAGTATTGCGTCACTGGCAATAGAGTATAGAGAGAAATAGAAATGACAGCGCGTTAGAAACGGGACGGCGAAAGGTGTCAAGTGCGGCAGAGCGAGTTGGTAGAAGCTAGTCGGGATGCATTCACACACTTGATGAACTTTGCCGTCTGCGCGCAAGGGAAACCATCCACGGCGGTTTATTTTCAGCATCACGTCAATGCTCTGTTAAGGCAGCGTTCGCAAACGAGCTTGCTAAAAATAGAAGGCGTCACCGATGCTTGGCGATATTATTTTTTAATCGGATTATTTATAATTACCTATACAACAGTTAAATGTATAATATAAACGTTTATTAGAAACATTATAAAGGTAAGGATGCTGCTTGCGCTTGTCTGCATGTCACACAGCATGTTTCGCATCACCCCCATACACACACAAACAGAACTACAAGAAAAAGGTAAATTTTATGTCATAAGTAACAATTATAACGCCATTATAAAATTACGCCTACCTTTATTGAACGCTTTTTAATTGGTGGAATTGTTTGAATTTAATAAAATAAATGACCAAGCTTCAATAGGAGCGAAGAGCAAAAACGAAAATAATAATTGTAAGAGCCGCTGTTTCCAAATAAAATATAATAATAAAAAATCAGAAAAACAATTTTTTGTAATGTAAAAAGTGCGCAGAAGCTGATAAGCCGCTAGATTGTACTCGAAGTGGCGTTGTCAGTGATTGTTGAGTGTCGCGCCTTTATGTCGTCGCCTTATCAGCAATGCAGACACGCAAACCTTATCTTCGCTACACAACTATGTCGCTACCTATTGTTTGATACAAAACGAATATAATTATTTACCAAGTTTTTAGCTTTAGAAATTAAAGGAGCGTCGCTGAATAGGTTTCAATTTTATTCAATGTTTGGAAGGGCTTGCTAGGGCCCGTCTAATGTTTTAACATTGTCTCCCAAGTGGCAGAATTGTGATGAAGCTTATGCTGACGCAACAATAACGAAAACCCACAGCTCTGCAAGGGATAGTGGTGTCCATGGGCGGAGGACCGCTTGAAATAGGTGAGCCTCCTGCTCGTTTGCCACCGTTATCATAAAAAAAACAATTGGGCCGGCTCGTCTGGATTGATACCAGGGGCAGAGTAAATCAAGCAAATTGCAGCGTGCTTGTCCTTGGGTGGCAGCGATCTTGTAACATCGCTAATCCATTGTCCGCTACTTCATAGCAAACCTTGGTGCATTGACGCAATAGAAGTTGTAGATGTATTATGCTGTAGCGTAATAAAGTAAAAACCTTTCAAGTTTAGTTGCGGAAGGAAATCGACAGTCGGTGGGAGAACAACTCATTTCCTGTTGCAAGAAACTAATAAATCAGACAAACAATAAAATTTGTCATCAATACACAAACATTTTCTTAATAGCGGCAAATCAGGGTTAGCGTAATAATAGCGCCAGGGAGGAATGAACCGCTATATCATGAGCTTTCGGTGCGCGCTGGGGCGAGGGTGGGACCCCGAAGAAGTTGACGTAGCGTAAACAAATATCTATTTAAGTCTAGTTACATGCAGTCGCTTCCCCGACCAAACAGAATAGGTTTAGAAGGATCCAGTTTCGATGTAAATTGATTTTTGATGTAATAAAAGTAGGAAATAAGTTTTATCTATTTTTCAATACTTTCTACTTCGACAATCGTACGATTTGCTTTGATGATACAAAAGTGTCAAAGACTTTACATTAAACCTTTGTTTGACCTTTGTTTGACCTTTATTTGAAGTGTTATAAAAAGTAAAGTACACAAATACGAAAGTTGCCCAGATTGGCTTTTTTATGTTGACTGTTACATATAATAATGTTTAAGAATTGGAGTCAACGTCTAAATCACAACCGACATTCGCTATAAATCAAGAATCCTTCAATTTTTTACTAGATACGTTGGAAACGACTTAGCTCGGCGAAGTAAACCTGGAAAGCTCGGCAGCTCACCAGTTCGGCGATGTGTTCAAAGAGATCGGAGAGGCCGGCGCGGCGTCTCGTGGGCGCGGGCGACAGCTCCACTGTGCAGCTTTCAACAGATATAAGAAAGCGGACGCACTCTCCCCTTCCTTTAATTGCCACTAGACTCGATTGACATTCATTCGCTTCATTGATAACAGCCGCGTTCTCAATTCTTTGAATTATCATCAAAACATCATAAATACTCACAGATATAAAGAGTTTGCAGCATCCGTATGTCGGTCACTAGGAGAGAACTATACAACGTAGCGGCACCTGATTCTAGCCAGAGGCTAAAAGGCTAGGACATCGTCCACATACGATGCAAATGTAATAGTTTAATACAATTCTGCATGAGCTGGATCGTGCGTGTGCGAGTCCATTACAGAGCAGCGGAGGGCTGACCCTTTGTTGCTGCTCGCGGTGGCTATGACAACGCGCGGCTCTTCTGGACGTGCACGCGTGCCTTTCATTACTCCGAAGGACCCTTCCCTGCTCTACCATTGCTCCCAACACATCACACTGCGAATTCATTTACATAATGAAGTTCATTACACCTAAAGCAGCCTGTCTACGTATGTCTCATCTCATTAAACGTTTAATTTGGATTCATTAGAAATAAGGCTAACGGAAGATTTATTGCAGCGGACTTTCTATTCAATGCTAGTTAATTGTGTGTCCCTAGGAAGGTTGTTTTCTATCACATAGTCAATAATAAGATTGCAACAGTATTTTACGATTTACTATTTAGTGTGAACAATAAAGTTAGAGATTTTTAAAAAGCAAGCTCAGATTTGAGCACGTTTTTATGTTGAGTCGGTGCTCCATCGTGTGTGTGAATCAATGATTTAACAAGAACAAGCGCGCCATTGGCTCCATTGGATCCAATTATTCTGTTACGAAAAAACGCGATTTCCGTGTGGGTGGTCCAGATCGTAAGACTGTTCTTTCGATAAAGACACGTCAAGATAATGAGTCGTCCGTTACAATTATCTGAAGACAACGCACTCTTTTGGGTCATCATCCACGCTCTCTTTGTTACTTGTTTGAAAGACAAGGCATGCGATGTAATGTGAGAAGAATTCAAACGCTTAAAACAGTAAGCGAGTGCCGCACGTTTGACGATCTCAATGTAGAAAAAGATTACAAGAGACTACGTCCCAAAAGTTTTATGTACATTATATGTATGTGTGCATATAATGTAACTGGACATATAATGTAAATGTAGATAAAATAATCTATCAACGCTGTTCGATACGAATGATAAGCGGAATTTTCCAGTCACCTCTATACTTCTTTGAGCAATGTCTTTTACCTTTAAACAACAAATAATTGAAATTTATGAACTCTTACATCACGAACTCATCTTTGGGAAATGCTTACCTATGCAATATGAATATGAGATATTATGTTAAGGTGGCAAATCAACACAGCAATTTTTAGAATATCCTTGATTGGATTTTTATAATTAAGAATTAGAGCCTCGTAGCTTAAGGTTTAATAGATCTATCACGAAGCGAGAGGTATTGGGTTCGAATCCCGGTCCGGACAATTATAAATTATAATTTAACTTATAATATTTATTCGGTCTCTGGAAGGGCTACCACGGGCTCACAGAATACTGAATGTGCAATAGTAGTTTAATAATAGTTTGAAATCGTGCCTCTACTGTTTCGCTGAATGAGCGAGGATATCGGAGGACCTTAAACATACCGTTTAAGTGGCGTAAAAAAAGCCGGCAACGCAAGCAATGCGCGGACTGTAGCGCCGTTGTCCATGGGCGGCGCTGTTCTCTTACCATATCCACTCTTATCCTCCTGCTACGTTAGTAACATTTTCCAATTTCCCTCCTTTGAGCATTTTTCTTCGGTAATTGCTTGCTAATACCTTTTACAGGTAACTGGGTGAGGCCGACAAGGTAAAGGCTAACGACGCGCAACATTTTAGTTTCAGAACGAAAATTCCCGTGAAAGATCGATGTTATATCCTTTTCCCTGTCTGTCTGTGTTCTTAAGCACCATACAAAAAACAGCATAAGCCTGGCTTGTTTGTTCAGTTGACCAATGTAGCATTTAATAAAAAGTTTCGCAGGGCTCACGATGGCCCAACGCACCGGCTTTACCCAATCGTTGCGTCCTCTATGCATATTCAGATATCTATTGGACGGATCCGTGTTCAGCGCACGCGAAGTGAAATCACACGTCCCACGCACAACAAAGGCATCCTTATCAATGTTATTACTGTAAAACTGTTTCCTTACTCATCAATATTGCCTCCTCACAACGAACTCGCTGGCTCTTTCCCACTTTCCCACTTTCCCGTTTCACTGCTTTGCTTTTGGAGTACTTGGGTCCCTGCGTCGTTTGTAACCGAAACCTTAGAATAGGAAATTGTCATCTCAGCATTATATATTTTAATTCAATTTATTCATGCATGATATAACCTCGCAATAATTCGCAGGTAATTCCCTTCCTTTTATAAGATTTTCTCTCTTTGAACATTTTTGGTTCATTTAAAGATTATGAAAACAGTTGCAAACATAGGTATGCTTCTAAAGAATTGAACATCTGACGTTTGCGGATGAGTAGGTGCGCGGGCGTCTCAATCAACGCTGCAAAGAAGTGAGCAGCTTCATGTTGTTATGTCCACTCGATACAGAGTTCTTTGTCAACACTAAGATTCCACGTGTTGAACGAGTATGTATAATGTCTGTCTGTCTGTTAATAAGCTTTTCGGTTTATTGATTTTGTGTAAATGTTATAAAATATGTGATTAATTATATTAATCAAATGTATCCTATCTGCATATTGTTTTAAATAACTCAATAGTGTATGTGGGAAAAAAGAAATGTCGTTTTAACGAATTTCCTCGCAATTTTCTTGTTCTTTTCCTTAATAAAATACCCTCCTTGGGCATTTACGAAAAATTTTAAAATCCATTAATTGAATTAATCAACATTTTTTATGTAGATTTACTACACCTATTATTGGAGCTTCACTATAACACAAGTGAAGTTAAATTAAACAGACGCCAAATGAAAATAGACAAGGTTCAAAGGACCTTCAGAGTTCACCCCTAGGACAGACTAAGAGTCTAGACTCTAGCCTCCAGACATGAGACACAGGTATTTTCGGCTTGTTAGTCGTCCTTTCCTCGATGTGTATTTCTATTTGAGCCCCGCGTCTCTTTGGATTAGTGCGCGATTGAGAGACTTAATTTAATTAGAAAAAAGGATAAACTGTTTTAATTTTAATTGGTATACACATACAATCTAAGTGCTACAAGATTCTATGCGTAAGAATATGTGTGTCAATAATTCTATTATATTCATTGTATGCAGATGGATATTAACCAAAACTTAAAAAAACCTTCAATTCTTTTAATTTCATGTTTGTAGAATATTTCTCGTCTAATGCAAATAAATACTTACTGTTAACGCCACCTGTTATCAGATGAAGTGATAGTGGGACGTTTCAACTAAAAAGGTTCCGTGGCTTTCGTAGAGATAGCGCTAATATATTAATTACGTACGCGCTCTCTGGTGACTGAATCAACAAATCGGTGCTGTGCTGACCCTTTTAGTATTACTAAACTATTACAATGTCCACAAGATGTCAGTACCGAAGAGGAATAACTAAAATGCCTTCGTTATCATATCATGAATTAAAATTAATTATTAAATGAAA
>DWCF01000206.1:0-57659 GCA_018230265.1 Delias oraia | reverse complement strand
AGCGAGACTCCGAGCATTGCCCTCTCCATAGCTCGCTGAGTGACTCTGAGCTTCTCCATTAGACCCATCGTAAGCGAAAACGTTTCAGATTCATATATCAACACTGACAACACGCACTGGTTGAAGACTTTCGTCTTCAGGCACTGAGGTATTTTGGATATCTTAGACATGACTTAACTTAATGATATACATGAGAAAGCACTGTCTGTTTTAAAATTATAGTTTGTCGCCTAAATCTATGGATCGATAAAAAGCTATTTAACAAGGCAAAAATGCGTTTCTGTACTATACAGGCTAGTAACGTATCCGAAGCCCAACTGATGCTCAGGTTTATGGTCTTTGAATCGATTATTCTAGTTAAGCCTACTGCAAAAAATAGTTACTTCATATAAACTTTAACTGTTTCTAACTTCATACTCAAAGGTTAACAGTTCTAACTATATATAAATAAATAATTAAAATAATAGTATAATTTTTTATATTCAATACAGTTAAGATAGGTTTGTAGATTTCGTAAAGATATTGCACACAAATTTAAAAGCGGAAAGGAACAAAACAAGGACATGAATTCTTATAAAAATGTGAAATTCTGTCAAGTTATAACGAAGCAGGTGGATCTCCTATATGATACGAGAACAACACCAACTACGGGCGACAGCGCCATAGTCCGCGCATTGGTTGTATTGCCGTCTTTATTTTTACGCCACTCAGCGAAACACAGTACAAGTATTTAAAAAATAATTTTTTAAATATGGAATAAAAACTGTTAGTTCCTTCACAACTTAACTTTTCTAAAAGGATCAAGTCAGTTGAACATTCGTAGAAAATTTATAATTGCTATTACAGAAAGTTCATCGTTTAAAATTAACTCGTACTTCCAATATTGAAATATAAATTTGCTAACTTAAATGTTGCTTTTTGCCGTTAACTACAAGTAACAAAATTTACATATTTATTAGTTATTTTATAAAATTTTATGAAAATAGGGAGGTAACCGGAGCAGGTGGGACCCCTTTATGGTAAGAGAATACCACCGCCCCTGAACAACTGCGCCACAATCCGCGCATTGATTATGTTGCTGGTTTTTTTACGCCACTTAAGCGGCACTTTTAAGAGCCTCCAATATTCTCACTCACTCTGCAAAACACTGTACCAGTACCGTTTCATGCTGAGTATTCTGTGAGTCTGTGGTATCAATTCCAACGAGCCGGCCTAATTAGGGCGTCAACATATGCTTCAGCATGACTCTCCCACGGGTGAATGTATCTAGTTTATATAAAATTCTAGGCTTAGTGTTAATAGTGTGTTATCGCTTGTAATTTTATCGGTAATCTGGTTAGTCGTAAGAACTAGTTGGATATGTAAAAGGAAATTTAAAACTTTACCTGAACCATATATCTGCCTTATGTCTCCAGTTTGTGTCGGTTGGAGTTGAGAACCGTAAAGACACTTTTGCCGCTAGAGAGCAGCCATACATCAAAGTGTAAAAGTATCTAGTGCACATTACTCTTTGTGTGTCAGACACACAGGGGTGTTATGGAACTAAGAGCGGTTTATTTCATCCTCAAATAAATCAAATTACCCAAATATTTTTATAAAAATGATATATTCTAAAGACCTTTTTATAAGAGAATTAGAACTTAATAGAAATATCTTTTAAATCCTTGGCAGATCTAGGCTGAAGCATAGTACTAATTACTAATTACAGAATACCAGCGTGAAACAGTATTACTACTGTTTTTCACTATATTGAAATTTATTGAATGAGGATATCGAAGGCTCTTGAAATGATGCCACTTAAGCGGCGTAAAAAGCCGGCAACATAACAAAAATCGCGTATTGTGGCGAGGTTGTCTATGGGCGGCAGTCATCTATGACCATAGAAAAGACCCGCATGTTCCAATGCCCGGTATATCATTAAAATATAGACTAATGAGCTTTTAATGTAATATATTATAAGACTATAAAATATGAATACTTACATATAACAAATATTTTGGTAGCAGCGTCTATGGCCATGTTTAGCCAACTATACTATATTATATACCTACTTATGATGTTACAACGATCTAAAAACCAAATAAAACAAACCTAAAGAACAGAAATTACAATGAATGTATATCCCATAATATAGTGAAATTACAATTCACAAAAAAGTCACTTCACTTTAATAAAGTTCTATCAAAATTATCATGCTCAAGTAGAATAAAACAGATCACGTTTCTACTAATTGCAATCAAAATTGAAATGTCAGTTGTCACATTACAATAATGACAACTGACACTTCGAATGTTTTAGTCAAATATTTTAACCCATTGGCCCAATTCGTTAATTAATAAACATTCCGTTTTAAGTCATTCGAATTACAGAATTTGTTGTGGAGCAAATATTCCTTAACCGAAACGGGGAAATTGAGATGCTTTGACTTTTATAAATAGCAATCTTTGTTTTAGAATAATGTTTACCAAACAAAACACAACGTACTTTTACATTTACACCAACTTTACGTCTTGGAATGTTTTTCATTTAAAAGCGAAAGAAAATATTTGGAAACAGGTCAGAGTTTCTAAAAGGGAGAGCTTAGATTAAGATGTTTTTAAAAACGGGCTTTTTAACTGAAATGTTTGTTGTCTGTGTTTTATATTTCATATCTATGGCATTTCTGTCTTTTAATATATTAAATTTATATCTATAAGAAGCTAAGAAAATTCTTAAGGTATTCATTATAGAAACGAGATCAATACAAACATTTTCATTAAAAAGTGGGTTTCATTTACAATTGGTTTTTATTGAATAGAATGTCATGAGTGTAATTATTATAGAGATACGCGTCATGGTAGCAACATAGCGTGTTTATATGTGTTAATTAAAAGAGGAATTATATTGTACCCGTATTTATAACATGCTGACTGGACATAGTTGACATATTTCAGAACCTCGTAGCTAAATTTTAGCTTAAATGTTTTACAAGTCTACCACGTATCGAGTTCGAATCCCGCAGGGAACAAAAAAAATATATAATTTAATTGGTCTTTCGAAAATCTGACAGTAACCGGGTGAGTATCTTAACACTATGGTATCCGTGGGAGAGCCATGCTGACGCACAAATTGGACCGGCACGTCCAAAGTGATACCACGGGCTCACAGAATATTCAGCGTTAAACGATAGTTGTACTATAATTCGTTTAGTGAGGGAAGATATCGAATCCGGCATTACAACCAATGTGTGCACTGTGGCGCGGTTGTTCATGGGCAGCGATATGCTCTCACCATACAGGAGACCAAAATGCTCCATTCTTTGATATACCATAAAAAAACTATTTGCGAAGATAAACGTCACGAGTAAATATTTTTGGAATAATCTTTTACTAAATGTTCCTACATTGAGTTAAAAATATTTTTCAAGGGAATATAAATTGGTAAAATTTGGTATGTATTTTATGGATCTTTATGCGAAAATTTTTGTTTTACGAGAATTCAACTCATCCAATGCATTAATCACTAAGCCATATAGTCAGTCAGCTCCAGTTATATGCTTCAATACCTTTTAAATATTTTGTGTGTTAAAATAATGCATCTTGAGTTCAAGTTAAAATGTAAATTATATACAAACGCGTCGACAATCTGACAGGGCTCATAAAAAGTTGGCACACTGAACTTCCGCTTTGCATATTCATAACGAAAACTTAGCCGGAAATTTTCGGTGAGAAATTGTCATAATTTACACTAACTCCATCTGTCTTGCTGAGGTTTCTTAGAATAGCGCTGTAATACAGGAAGTTGGTACAATGCAGAGCGACTTTAGTTTTTGACTCTCAAATTGACAAAAATAGTTTATACTATATTTTAATAAAGGAAGAAGGATACATTATTTTGAATAATATTTTATTTAAATTCGATTCATCGTTAAAGTCAATTGAGATACGTTTCAAAAAGGTTGAGTATTTAATCTTCAAGTAACTTAATTAAAATATTTAAACTTGTTTCTTACTTTCTAAATATAATCCCATGAGGCCTAAATGTGTATACAACCTTACTTTTATTTTCCCAAGAGATTTTTAAGGCTCAGATTTGTATCGAAAGTTTGCATTTATAAAATAAATGATGCAAAACCAACCAAGCCAGAGTTCATTGTTTTGCTAGATAAATTCATTTGTTTACAACCCATGAGGTCTGGCAAAACGACGTGCTGGACTATCTGGGAATCTGTTACGTAAACATTTCTTTAAATATTCATGACGGGCCCAAATATAGGCAAATGTTTTATGTATATTTTTCGGTTCCTTACATGTTTATTAAGCATGTATTTATTATATTGAGAGTTTTTTTTAATTGATTATCTATTTACAGAACTTCTGTAAGATTTTTAAACGTTGTTTTTGTGAATTTTAATAAAATTATTTGCTATTTGAATTTTATACTAGATAAAAGGAAGCCAGACGGGTTTTTTCATGGCATATTACGAGTAACGGAACAGGCGTGTCATCTTTATAGTAAGAGATAACCGCCCCCATAAACAACCGCACCATAATATTAATCTCTTACCATATAAAGAACTCGCCTATTCCGTTGCCCGCTATTCCATTTCAATATTATAGTATCTGTTGATAAATATCAAATATAATCCGCCCATAAATAATCTCTACTAATATGTAGTAAATGTGGTAAGGTATGTGTATTTTTTGATGTTATAGGATATTATCTCTGGATCTACGAATGTATCTTTTACCAATAGAAAGCTACGTTATTTTTTAATAGCATTGGCTGTATTCACGTAATACCCCGAAAACTTCTTTGTGGTAGTCAGATTTGCAAAGTATGTCGAAGAAAAAATGGTCGAACGATAATTTTTCTTACGAACGATGTTTTAATAATGATGGCATATATTACATATATAGAGAAAAGATATAGAACTAATAATGACTTTAAAAGAATTTGAAGCATAATTTCATATGTATATGGTAAAACAACGTTTGCCGAGTCAGCTAGTACTATAATATAGTGGTAAAATTAAGATCTTATTAAAAATTAATTATAAATAAATTAATTATAAAGAAACAAACTTTGAAATCCTAAATTTAAAAGTAAAGCAAAATTGAAGATCATCACTAGAACATTTTTAAATCACTCGCTGCCGAAGATTAAAGGAAAAAGTCTAACACAGATTGGCGAACGGTCCCATTGCCCATCAGTCACAATTTCACTTTTTTATTTTCACGGAACGCGGAGTCGAAAATCCATTAGATTTTTTCAATCTTTTTCGTTGAAGACACACAAGAAACATCGCTTTTTCTGTTTTAAATAGGACGTGAGTTCTATTCATGCTTCACAAACTGAAGTTGGGTTTAGGCTAGGTTATTTGGTGCGGGTAACAAAACTTACAAGATTTATGAACCGAAACGTTATCCATTTGAACCTTCTAAAGCTTTGAGTTATGAAGTATTTAGTAACATTTTTAAATTCGTAACGTTGTCGCTGCATTTTTGAAGTTACATGAAAGATCCCTATAAAGTTTTTTTTTAAATATAAATTAATGTCTTTATTTACAAAATATAAGTATTTCTTTAATCATATTCTAAGAAGTTTAGTTGGTTAAGTCTATAGAAAAACTTAAAAGCTTAACACTTAAAATAGTTATATAATGTTGATTTTTTATTTTATTTAAAATAAATTATCATAATTCTGTTCATGATTTGATTCTTCACAAACTTATGACTAGTAATGGAGTTATGGTATTTTATAAGTTAATTATTTGAAACTTAATAGGTACAAGAACTTTAAATTTTTTCCAAATAACAGGGAACCAAAACGATTATTATCTTTCCAAATCAATACATATTGACTTAGCTAATATATATATTATAATATATTGAATTATATGTCTTATAATATATATTATATATATATATAAAATTAGTTAATTATATATATATAATTAACTATTTTTATAGACATAATATATATTATTGTGGCTCCCAATGAAAATTTTCATTTCAGGGAAAATTATGGAAGTACTTTTTTTTGGGATTCAACACCAAGAACCATTTACAACCAGTTTCGGATTTGTAAATGGTTCAGCAATGAACACGATCTCATAAATAACGTACAATATATATATATATATACATATATATTTTAATAATGAAATATATTTTATAATTTATATATTAATTCTAAGAGAAACATGTACTAAAATATCACATTTGTCTAAAATCATACATTAGTAACCCAAAAATGTTTCATTCAAATCTTTAAAGCACACCTGCGGCCTCTGAGCTTTTTATTTGCTTTCGGCTGCTGTTCAAACAAAATTGCACCTTTTAAAACGCGGCATCTTGTGTGTTTTTGCATAAGTTATTTGTGAAAGCTCGCTTCGAATATCGTTGTGAATTTTTTATCTATAGGTACACCCCTTACCGAAATCGGAAATCATAGATCTATAAACCTAGATATTATCTTTACAAATGCAGAATTTTATTTGCTGAATAAACGGTGAAAGATTTATTAATAAGAAAATATTCCTAAAACCTAAAATACATAGATGGTAATTTTACAAGATAAAAATATAATTCAAAAATTCTATGAATAATATTATATTTTTAAGTTTATAAAGAAATCTATTTAGTATGTATATAGTATTTTGTTTTGATAATGAATTCCTAAAAAATAATACATAAAAAATTGTCCACAACATATCTGATATTTCCAATCTTTGTATTGCAGATGATCTACCCAAAAATATTTCTTTGAAGCAACCCTAACTGGACAAACTATGTAGAATGGATAAAAATTCTCTCTATAAAGGCGGGTGTTGTGCCTGTTATAAAGGCCTATAGGAAGATGCTTTTAGTTGAATCACTGTATCGCGTGTTACCCGATATGTATAATGTTATTTATTGATAAAGGTATGTGTTATATAAATCGATAGCCTGTGAGGCTTTGATGAACGAAGGCTACGCTTTGAACATATATTATGTAAATTAATGTTAACTGTTGTAGTTTCATGTGTGTTAAAGATTAAAGACTGGGTTGTTTTAGATTATTGAAGCACAAATTATTAATCAATATTTTAAGGGAAAATTAAAAATCCCTTTTTATTATGTATAAGTTGTTTTTTTTAAGTTTAATAGATAACGGAGCAGGTGGGTCCCCTATATGATAAGAAAACACCACCGCCCAAGGATAACCGCGCCATTGGTTATGTTGCCGACTTTTTACGCTAATTTAGCTGTATTTTTAAGGGCCTCCGATATCCTCACTCATTCAACAAAATACAGTAGAGGCATCGTTTCAAGTACAACTGCTATTTCACGCTAAAAATTTTGTGAGCCGTGGTATCGTCTGCATATGATTTAGTATGGGTCTCCTCCGAGTGTGAGAGTATTAAGACACTCGCCGGCCGATGACACCAGCCACTGTCAAGCTTTTCCAGAAATCTAATAAATTATAATTTATAATTGACCGGATTGGGACTCGAATCTGATACCTCTCGCTCCATGGTAGAGCTATTAAACCTGTTAGCTACGAAGCTCTCAAAAGTTGCTGACTTTTTTACTTTGCCAAAATCACTCGGTGAAATAAAAAAATATTATTTCACGCTGCTTTCAGTACTATTAGTATTAATTCAGATGAACGGACCAAATTAGTAAGTCAGTATGGTTTCAGCATGGCTTTCCTAAAGATAATACAGATTTAGGATTTAAGATACTAGCTTGGTCACCGTCCTGCCTTTATACTGAACACATTTTATAAAAACTTAAATATTAAAATTTTTACTGGAAATCAAACAGCACCGCACAGTTTACAATACAGCGCTGCTATTGCCTCTCGGAAATAAAAACTTTTTGTTTTTAAATAGGTGTTATTAACAGGAGTGAAAAATATAAGATTATTTTATGTAAAAACAACACTCTTCTCTATATAACTAATCAATTTAGATACTACATTAAGAAGCCATTTCAATCTATACTATCAGTATATGAATATTTGATAAACAAGTATCATTATATTGTATTCAGTGGTTTCATTTTCATAGATAATATCTCAAATGTTCTCACTTTGATGTTATGTATTCGATTAGATAACTAGAATAGTAGAGATAATTGACAGTTTGAATTTCAGAGATCCAGGGCTCTGATAGAGCCTTTTACGTCTGAAAGCCTTAGTTAAAAGTGGTGATACTATTCAACTAACAAAAATGAATTATTAACAGTACAAATACAAGTAAAAGTGATGTAATAATTAACTTGAAATCTAATTTTCTATTTTATAGTTCACCTTAATACACTAAAAAATCTTATTGAAGTCAACAAGTCTGTAACTCCGATAAAATTAAACTAATTTCACTTAAATATGCAAATAAAATCACAAATACCATTTATTGTCCAATAAAACGTATCTCTACCATAATGAGAGAGTGTAAATCGTCATGAAATAAATCTGAGTGTCAGGAAAATCCTCATAAAACCGCAAAACATTCGAAAATGATTTATACTAGCCGCGATCTGTTAGGTAGGCTTCGCGGGTGCAAAAACAGATTATCGAAATCCCAGTTATTTCCAACAAACGCTTTAATACAAAGCTTTGAAAATAACTGATGTGGCATATACAACTTTTAATAAAAACTTTCTACTATTTACTAGAACAAAACTACTTAAACTTTTTGTTTGGTTTCTCTGATATTTGATTAATGTGATAGTAGATTTAAATAGATTATTAGTTTTAGATATTTAAATTATTGAATTTTAATAACTTTATTTTACTGAGAAAGTATTAATTATACTCTAATAAGATTATTATAAATGTATAAAATATTATCGTTTGTGAAGAACTGTTTAAAATTTTGTTTAAAACTAAAGAATAAACTTTGTTTAAATTGTGAGCTTATGTTGATGGTAAGATATTAATACCACCAGCCAAATCTCAAACTATTACTATTTACTTGTAATCCTATTCTTTTAATATTTATATAAAAACCTTATCCAAACTTTGGGCCTTCAAGTAAGGGTCGCATCTGAAAGCGTCCTTGTCATAAAAGTATCGACTTCTAAATAAAAACGTCCCTCCAAATCAGCAGGGACAAGGAAAATATAACGTTTTAGCTTTGTTGTTTATTGTTCATTCTTTATTCGATTTGATAATTTTTATATCTCTAAGGAAAATGCTACATGACTGTCAATCATGATTATACTCAAAGATTGCTTCTTTGGTAGATTTTGGTTCATTTTTCAAATTGTAAATGTTATTCATACAGACCCGTGTCTGCATAAATATCATAAACTTTTAGATAAAAATATTACATGCTTGAAAAATTACACATAATAACAACAGATATACGGTAAAGTACGTTTAAGTAATTGATATTAAATTATGAAAGAGGAAAGCATCGTTTTATTAACTCTATTAGAGGACGTCGAGGCGCGGCTAATGTAATGAAATTGAACTTTCATACACTTTTAAAAATCTTGCAACATTATAAACAAGCCTCAATCGGTGGTTTCCGTGGAAAGCCGAACATTGCCGAACAAATTTATTTTGCTCTGCGAATTCAGTCGCGTAGTAACAGTCGTCGCGTCGCCACGTAGCAGCGCTACGCGTAGCGGTGACCGTAGTACGCTAATGGACTAAACTGAAATATTTCATAGGTCGATAAGCTTGAGTTTGGGTGATAAAATCTAATATACCGTCTTATTAGATGTTTTCAAAGTGGATTTTTATGTGTGTCTGGTAAGTAGCTTTTTTAATATAGAATTTACTGGTCTTTACGTTTACTACTAATAGACTTTAGAAAAATATGCCATAAAAGATGGTAATAGTACTAAAGATAAAAATTGAACTGTTTATCACTATATGTCTAATTATTTTTATTTGACATTTCAATTGAAATATGAATTTATTTTTTATAAAAATCGTAAAAAACAGTAAGTTATAATGTGATTCTTTTATATTTATGATTAAAAATTAAAATATAAGTGTCTTCTATTAATAAATTATTTTATTTAAATAGCTTTCTATCTTCTCACAGTCTTGATTAGTCTTCGGAACCATATTGATTTAGCTTTCATCATCTGAAATGTCACAGACGTAGGAGTATTAAAGTTTCATTAAAGCATTAGATTAAATTATTTCAATAAAATCACGTCTTTTCTTGACGATACGATTTGTTGTTATATAATTAATTTATGTTTCTTTTTCTTTGTAATTCATATATCATTTCTGTGTTTTAATTTCAGTGAAACATAATATTTAATTATTTGTTTACAAAAATTAATGTTAGATTCATTTTCGGATAAATTTCAAGAATAAATACTTGAAAATGATTAATACATTTTAAAAATTAAATATAATAATCTCTTTACCACGAATGTTTAATACTTATAATATTTTCGTGTAACATTTTTTATAATTTTTATCTTTTATGTAGCATTCTTGTATTAAAATATCAGTTGGAATGCACCACTTAAATGGCTAGACCAATTTTTATGATATTTTATTAGTATATTTGGCAAGTTTTTTTATATCCTTAACGATAAGGATATGAAAAGCTTGCTTAATGGTAAGCCGTTTCAAATATCGTTTAATGCATATTTTTGATATGGCAATAAAATACATACTGGCCTTAAAATTTTAAGTTATTGTCACCAACCTTTGATTAACTTTTTGATTTTACATTTGCATAGTGATATTAGTATTAAAATAGTATAAAATATGAAAACTATTGCTGTACCAACTATTATTTTTATTATCTTTTTTGTTTTTCTTTTCAAATAATATAACGTAAATTCTGTTCTCCTATAATGCAAATTGGAGATTTCTATATTCTAATAGAAACATCAAAGAAATTAGTAAAAAGTGATTACATAAATTCTAATTTAACTTAAGCTTGACGTCATATAAAGTATACACAGCTTACATAAGTATAAATCAAGCTATGCAACTTAAGCTAAAACTCCGAGTATGCCTAATTGGGCACATGATTTTAAGCGCAAGCCACATGAATGCCCAAAGCTTCTGCATGTAATCACAGTGCTTTTGTCTCGCAGTCCCCGTTACAGCTTCACTTAATTAATGAGCCTTTTGGTGCTGATGGCAGACGCTCACGAGATCTTTCCGAAACAAAACAATATTTAAACAAAACAGGGAATTCTGACCTCTACGGCGAAACGTTAGAGGTTGAAATCGTTAAACAGACTGCTCTCGTTCAAATACTTGATTTGATGGATGTTTTGTTTCTACGCACAATGGAAATTTTTACATTGAAATGTTTTTCGATGGAAAAAAGACTCATTATTTTTGTATTTTATCTGTGGTATCCGTACAATAGGTTCATTTTCAATACAATATTGATTATTGTAATCAGTTACTTTGAAATACATTATTGAATGGTATGTAACAATATGGTATGTAACAATTTATTTTTGTTTACTGCATTCTTTGGTTACTTAATACTTCTAGTTATAGCTACAATACTTTTAATTGCCTCAATTATAATTAAAAAATTAATTCGCATAGGTATGTGGTTTAAAATGCTCCGAATACATAATTAGCAATTATGCATATACAAAATATCTATAATATAAACCTATTATTGAATGAACGCCTCAATAAATTATTAATATAAAACCATAACCAGCAAAGGAAATGGAAGCTATAGCCATTTATTCCTGACTAAATATTCTCAATACTAAAGGCTGTACATTCCATGCTCGTCTAATACGCCAATAGCAACGCGGCGGTATCGATTTGGTCACTTTATTTGCATAACAAAAACGGCCATAACATCGCACGCATTAATTCAGCTCTGGCATGACGACAGTGGTTACTTTATAGGGGTCTGTTATAATATAATATAATATAAGTGATAATATTAAAGTTATCTGAAGGTATGTGGATGGGATACATGGGTTCGTTTGAGGAACGGTTTTTGTATTATATTTTAGTCAAATATTCTGATAATTATTGCATTTAGTTTGTAATAGTAATCACAAAACTATAGACATTAATTTATCGTATGATCGACTACTTAGTTGCATGCTTGTTCATACTCTATAAAATAATATTACTTACTCATTGTAATGATTTATAAGAATAAAGTATATTTGTTAGGTTTATTTTATATAACAACTTTATAGAAGGCTGAAAATATTATAAAATTAGATAAGTTACTCACAGTTGATAACATTTTTAGTAAAACAATTGATAATATTGTATTCAATATGTTACAATAGCTCTAACACAATATATTGGCCCTCCATAGAAACCTTGTAATGTTTCAGGATTGTATTACGAGCTATGCTAACTTTCCCAACCTGAATAGGGCTTCTGATATTAAATTACTTATATTTTTGTGATAAAGTTATTTGTAGTGTATTTGTAATTTAACTAACGAGAATAATATTTAATAGTAATTGAAAACTAGACTAATATAGTAAGATTAGTTATTATTTCACGTTACTTTTTTAAATAATCATTTCTTAGATTCTCTATTCCTTTCTTGATAGTGAGAAATTATTATTCAATAAGGGATGAAACAATTTTTACTGTATTTTATTTTAAAATCCATACATTATTACAAATAAAAATTATAACAGGTAGTACCTAGTACTATTGAAGATATTAAAAGCATTATTCCATGTGCCTGAAGCAGAGAAACGAATGAAGCCTAGTTTTATATGAGTAAAGATACGTTATGAAATTGTTTCATACATTCAGTAAATCGGTTTTGCGAGCCATAAAAGCGTACGTGCGTAGCGGGCGTGTATTAAGACTTTATTTTTTCATAAAAAATAATGGCGATCAGAATTAAATAAAATGACTCAACAACATTTTCCCATATGAAGCGGTTAATGTTAGAGGTGAAAGCTTTTTCGGTGAAAGGTGCTTATTATATTTAATAATAGCAACCTCCAGGATTCTAAAGGCAAATATTATTAACTATACGAAGTTATACGATTAATCAAGCGTCTTATCTTATGGATTTATATTTCTTCTAATTTTTATTACGTATAGAAACTATACTACTTTATTCAAAAACTATCATGAAATTTATATTTGTTTTTTTTTTGTTTTAAGTGGTGTGTTGGTACTCATGTGTCTTATTTATATGTACAAGGTTGACCATTTTGAATATTTAGTTGATTTAAGACAGTTGTGTTATGTTTGTTTTGATTTGTCGTCGATTTTTCTTAATTTTTTGTAAACATTGATCTAGTGTTTTTGTTTTCTTGGGTTTCATTATAGAGCATGTATGATTTTGTTTTTAATAGTTATAAAAATTAAGTTATAGAAGTTTAAAACTACGACTTTTTTGTTTCGATATTTTTCATAGAAAATTAATAATTGTCATCCATATTTTATACGATCCATCTAATCCAAATATAATTGTGATGTATATATTACAATTAATTAATATTGTAATGTATATCAATTGATAATTAAGTATTGCATGAGATTTTTATGTATACTTTCAAGTAAAAAGTTACATTTATATATATATTTTGGTAGTATATATGATTTGGTGGTAACAGGTGGATCTCCTATTTGGTAAGAGAACACCGCAGCCTTTGAACAGCCTCCGATATCCTTAAGCCCTTCCAGGGATTAAATGAGATTATTATTATAGATTGAAGATTATTATTCGAGAGATTAAACTATAAATGAAATTATAATTGACGGACCGGTATTCAAACCCGATACCTCTCGCTTCATGGTACAATTTTAAAACCATTAAGCTACGAGGATTTCAAAATAATAATAGGACAATAAAAACACAGAAGAATCTTGATTCATTCATTCATAATACAGAATTGTGTTGCCTTGATAATACTGTTGTTAACTCGAAATTCCCAAAACGCATATAATACCAGATGCGTTTATCACTAAGCGAATCCGAAAGTACATATCTTATATATCTGCTCTGTAATATATGTCATGAAGGGGAGATAATATAAGGTACGGTATATGACGAGACATATTAACTCCCCTACTTCCCCACAGAATTAATAGAGAAAAACGTTTAGGAATTTCCAACTTTGTCATACACAGTCAGCGGCTCCAATAACGATTAAACATATCAAACTTGTTTATTTATTGGCATAACTTTATCTAAATAAAACCCTCGATTTTTTTCTCTCACTATTTTGGAATAAATATGTATAATATTATATAAATATATATAATATTATATTTTGGAATATATCCAATAATCTTTCGATTTTAATGTCTATTTTTTTTGGTTTAGCGGATAACGAAGCTGGTGGGTGTCGTGTATGGTAAAAGAATACCACCGCCCGTGGACAACCGCGCCAAAGTCCGAGTATCGGTTGTGTTGCCGGCTTTTTATGCCACAGAAGCATTTTTTAACGGCTTACGATATCCTAATTCACTCAGCGAAACATAGTTGAAGTACCTTTTCAAGTACAACTACTATTTCAAACTGAATTGTCTGTGAGCCTGTGCTATCACAACGCACGAACCGGCACAATTAATGCATTAGCATATGCTTCAGCATGCCTTTCGCACGGGTTTATCAGTATGAAGAACTGGCTCAACCACTGTCAAGCCCTTCCAAAGACGGTTAAGTTTTAAATTAAATTATGATTTAAAGAATCGAACGCGGTACCTCACTCTTCATGATAGACTTTTAAAAGTATTGAGCTACGATGCCTCAAAGTAATTTTAAGTAAATAACCAAATATATCGCAAAGAGAAATACATACCCTACGCTTAAAATGAAGCTTTAGCAAGGGCTCATCTATGTCTTTCATTATATTAGCCAAAAGGCCATCACGCAAATGAAGGCTGTCATTAACAAACCCTCCTAATTAAAGTTTTGCAATTAGACAACACAAAGCATTTAAATGTTATTATTGTAATCAATTAACATTTTGTTATATATAAATAAGTATGTTTATCTGTTTATGAGATAAAATATACTTACAAACAGCTTCTTCTATATTTCTTTTAGGTTTAATTTATCTTTCAAAGGCCTAAAGGCAAGATAAAATTAATTTCTGTCACTCATTTCAAATAGACAAAACAAAACATCCAAATATTATTGTTGTTATTAATTAACATTTTGTAATAGAGATAATTGAGATAAAATATAGTTATAAAAGCGTCTTTTTTATCTTTTGTAGGATTAATTAATGTTTTAAATGCCTAAGGGAAAGAAATAAGTGTTCTTGTAATTAATTTCAAATAAATTCGATAAAGATTTTCTTATCTAACAAAATGAAAATAAATTATTTATTCTTTTAAATAGAGACTGAGCATTAGAATCTCTTTCAATCAATGAATACAACGCAATACTATCTTGCGACACACTTTAAATTAAATTTTGTAAAAATGGAACTGATACTTTATTCATCTTAATATTTCAAAGATTTTTTGGTTAGCTAATAATGTACGTACAATATTTGCATTATTTGAGGTAATTTTTCCTCTCATACTCTTTTCTCTCTCTTCAGATTTCAATAAAATAATAAATATTTATTGATCCTCATGTCGATATGATTTTTTAAAACATATCTAGTTATTATTTATCCAATAAAAATAATAACCATCAAAATTAATATTTTATTTAGTTGATATGAAACACCAGGATTGATATAAAACTAACAACCAAGTATTGAGAAATTTATTTTAGATTGTGTAAAGTAGTCTTATAAAACAAGAAACTAAGATAACGATTACTTATGAAAAAAAATTACGAATGAATATTCAAACATGTTAATATTTAAACTATTCATACGATAGGAGCCTAATAAATTGTATATTTTATCATCTACTCTGTATAGAGACACTCATATTAAGTGGATATGAAGTATGAATTACGTCTAACATAAGCCCAGGGGCTTACTCTCACTGCACCTGCTATCTATCGTAAACAGAAGGACGATGAACTTTGCTAGTATTGACTTTAACTAGGAGTAAAGCCTCGGTACAGAGATCTTTTACATGATTGTAACGCATTGAGTTAGTTTCCATTCCCGATATGCATAGAATTTATAATTTAATTTTAATTTAAAATAATCTTTCTGAAAGAGCCACACTGAAACTTATGCTGACGCACTAATTGATCTGGCTTGTCTCATATTAAATCACGGGCTTACAGAATAGGCAGCGGAAAACAAGACTAGTACTGTTCTTGTCTGAGTGACGATATCAGAGTTCTTGTACCACTCAAACAGTGTAAAAAGCCGTCAACACAATCAAAGCATGAATTTCCGTGTGGTTTTCTAGGCGCGACTCTGTTACGTGCTATAAAATAAACATATCAACAGTATGAACTGAAACCTTGCACCAAAATGAAATGTAATAAACACAATATGCTGATTCACGCTGTCGCTTGCTGACAGGCTGTTTAGGAATAAATTGCGGGCAGTGTGAATTGACAAGTTAGTTTAATAAAAAAGCTGCCAGTAATGCGGTGATAATTTATCTCAAACGCCAAACGCAGCCTGCCAAACCAATATATGTATACTATGCTGTACTACAGAAACTGTCCACACCTAATATATTATGACCATTGTCGGACCGCAAATTTGTGGCTCTTTATTTAAATAGGTATACGTGTTATGTTCTTGATAGGTAGAGGTGTTTTAAATTAATTTAAGGACTTTATTTTAGGTACACATCCAGATTATTAAATTGTAAATTTTTTGGATGTGCATTTTTTGCAAAAGTAAAACTTATTTATTTTGATAGTAAAGGGCTTTTAAACTATTTGATAATTTTATTATTTTCTTTATAGTTGATCAATCATAAAAGTAAGTTTCACATGCTGTTAGTAGTTAAATTACATTTGTTCTTAATGCTGATATCAAAAGTATTATTTCCCAAGGAATCAATCATTCAATAAATTCCAATACAATTACTTAAATGTAATTACGGAAGCCATAATTTTATGTTAATTTTAAATAGAGTGGGTATTTGATATTAGATATAATGACATAGGAGTATGAAATATATTTTTAAGGGTGCATACAAATGGCGCAGTTAAATTTTAACATCAAATTTATAGCCAAAATAAAGAGTTTTAGGCTTATATAAAATTCCAAATGATTTTTCAGACACAAACTCTTTTAGGTCAGTATTAATCTTTTAAGCTTTAAACAGCAAATCTATTTACAAATTTTATTTAAATATATTCTTCAATTTAAAAGATTTTAAAAAATATAGTAAGTTTGGTATAACTGCAGTTCTTTTGTTGTTATTATAAAATAGTGTTGTATATTTTACTACATACCCTTATTTTAATAATAGTATGGTTTATATATATTTTAACTATTATTTCTTCGGAACGTATACTTTATAAGTATATATTTAAGATGGAAACTTATCACTTCCAGCATTTGAGGTCATATAAAGGTCATAGTTTTGCTGTCATATAGAAACTGGGTCGAGCTTAGGAGAACCTAAGTGGAAGCTATCCTAATCAGTACAACATCTATAGTACATTAGAAATAATAAAAGAAAGAAACAAATGTTTTATAGTTATTCAAATAGATAAACAGTTATTCATGAATTTTCATAAAATCATTTGAAACCATTGTCCGTGAAAGTCGAACAAAAGCTTAAAACTTTACACAAAGAGCCACAGATCGTTGAAATACGACTTTTCCAATAATGAAATTTCGTTGGAAGTTGTACAGATTTAAAGATGACTTAAAAGGAACAACAAGTAATTAGCAGTGACATCTTTTTCTGACAAACACTTACCTTCGTCTTTGTGAAATGAATTATTAGTATTCTTATACGGTAATCCATGATAAATATTTAATTTTATAAAATAGAAGAATAGAAATGCATTCAGAAATTTATGGACCGATAATTCACTAATTGAATTACTTAGTCTAAAACACATAACTATCTTAAAAAACTTAACTACTAATATTTTCATTTTTGTTATTGGGAAAAGTGCAATAGTTTTTAAAACATATTGATATGATTATTAAGTATAAGCTTTTAGTAACCAATAAGCCCGTTTACCTCTTATTTGTAAGAAAAATGAATAAATAAAAAACAATTATTAATTTGATTTTTCAAAATATTGTTATGACAACCAAAAGAGTATGTAAATTTAAAAATTTAATTTCAATGTTTGTATTCAAACTTAAATGAAAGCTTACATTACATCAAAACTTTTTCTTTGATACAGATTTTAACGTTATAAGTTTTAACAATGACTTTTGATTTAAGCTTTTTAATTTCCGCTTTGACCAATAAAAGTTATAATTTAAAAGTGAATTTTTTTTAAAATGTATTCTGTAAGCATAGCGCAAATATGTGTTTATGTTTCTTTAAAAGGTTTATAAAACCTTTTTAAATACAAATTATTACAAATTAACTTAGTAATTATTGTAACAGCTTCTTTGGAAAAAGTGTCTAGACGTTCTTGAATAAGATAAATAAAAATGTTTCCTTGTTACAGAGCCCGCAATGAAAGTGAGAATAAGATCAAAAGATGCAAAGCGTCAGTTTAGTGCCGTAGTTCATTTTAAAATCTACACCGCACTATCCTATTGAGACTACGGATTCATGTAAAATAGAGTGATGGCTTGTAAATTGATACACGTGCTAACTCTAGCGTTGTCAATGCAGATAATTGGTGCAACAAGACTGATGTGCCCAAGTCACCCTAACTGCATTTGTGGTTCCACGTTTCCAGTCGAACTCAATTGCAACATCGATGGTGAGTGCACTTAAACGCTCACGTATCCAAATGCTTCTATTGTTTCATCCGAGCTACGTAGCCAACCTGTAACAGAATAATCTACAATCCCTTTTTATATTACAGGTAGCATCGTAACAATAGATCTTCTTCCAAACACATTTATCAACATTCGATGTGAAAATGCATCCATACTGAATTACAGCCAGTTACCAAAATGTGCCAATGAGATAGATACATTTAAATCGGTCAGTTTCAAGGACTGCCCACTCCCTTCATCCTCGTTTAAGGACGTTCTGGAACAGCTAGGTGTATCGAAAACAATGTCATTAATATTCCAAAATGCAAAGAATCTCTCCGGTTATTTTGATAGGAAACACTTTGCTGGATTACGCGATTTGACAAAACTATTATTATCCGTAACTGGCACAACTCATTTACCCGATAATCTGTTTACAGATGTTAATAATTTAACATGGCTGAATATTAGATGTAACAGCATTAATATTTCAGAACAATTATTTAAGCCGCTTGAAAGATTGGAAACATTGGAAATAAGTCATAATCAATTGACTAATATGTCGTCGTTTTCTCACTTGGCCTTTCTGAGGAAACTGTCATTGTGGCAGAGTAATGTCACTTGGTTCTCTAAAGACTTTTTCTCGGGCGTGAATGTGCTTGAAGAATTAGATCTCAGTTCTAATGGACTTAACGAACTTCCAACACTTATTTTTAAACCGCTGAAGAAGTTACGGAAACTCACATTGTTTTCCAACAAGTTTTCGACTTTACCGCAAAATCTATTCTCGACAAACAATAACTTGGAGACGGTAATAATTCTTAACAATGATGTTAAAATGAAAGAACTTCCACGTACCTTGTTTGGAAATTTACAGAGTTTGAAACACATTTATATACAACGGTGTGGTATAGAAGTCGTTCCGTATGATGTGTTTGTAAATTCATCACAGGTAACTAACATATCACTGGCATACAATGACATTGCGCTGATACGAGAATCAACATTTAACGATCAAATAAATTTACTTGAACTGGATTTAAGTCACAACAGTTTGAAAAACTTGGAACCCAAGTTGTTTTCCTCGTTGGTAAGATTGGTGAAATTGGACTTAGCTTTTAACTCCATTGAAGAAATATCCGGGTAAGTCGTCTTATTTTTTTGTAGTCTTTTATTTTTAATACAGCTTACTACAATGCTCTTTTACATTTCAGATCGACGTTTTCATCATTGCTGAGTTTAATTTCATTGAACATGGAGCATAATAACTTGAAGACTATATCTTCATACTTATTTAGTAATAATAAGCAGAGAATGTCAGTTTCCTTTGCCTATAATGAGTTGAACTTTGAGAATAAGGAATTGAAAAATAACTCTTGGACTATTAATAAAATATCACCTTTTGCTCGTACGTACAACCTGAAATTGCTGAACTTGAGTCACAATAAGTTTGTTGCTACGTATGACGATTGGTGGACAAATGGCCACGAACATTTGGACATCAGCTATAACTATATCAACTATTTATGGGTAAGTATTTTTTCATTCTGTAGCGGACAACGGAGATATGGTAATAGTAAGAGAACACCACCGCCCATGAACAACCGTGCCACAGTCTGCGTGTTGGTTGTGTTGCCGGATTTTTATACGCCGCTTAAAAGTTAAGGACTTTCGAAATCCATACTCACTCTGCTAAACACAGTACAAATACCGTTTCATGCTGAGTAATCTGTGAGCCCGTGGTATCACTTCAGACGAGCCAGCTCAATTAGTGCGTCAGCATATGCTTCAGCATGGCATTTCCACAGGCCGTCAAACCCGACACCTATCGCTTCATGGTACACTTTTAAAACTATTAAGCTACGAGACTCTCAGAAACGATTTGTTACAGATCAGCGATATAATATAACCATATTTTTTTACATTTACTTAGCTTACAGCTAAGTTATAAGCCTACCATGAATCAAGAGGTGTCGGGTTCGAACTCCGGTCCGAATAAAAATTTATAATTTAGTATCTTAACGTAAGGGATCCACGCTGACGAACTATTGGTCATTGTGATAGCTCGTCCGAAGTCAAACGGGCTCACAGAATACCAGCGTGAAACTGTGTTTGTACTGCGTTTCGTGAAGTGAGTAAGTAATATCAGTGCTCTTTGAAATTATACCACTTAACATAACCAAAGCGCGTATTACCGCCAACTCCGATGCTCGCTATACAAGAAAAAAAATTACTTATTAAGATTTAAATGCCAATATTATATAATCATGTAAACTTTTAATTATCCTTCTCTTTTTATTACAAAGCGAAATAAGTATGCAGAATCGTGTGGCGTTAAAATATTTTTCATACAAATATTTAACGTGGATGTTATGCAAAAATTTCTGATAATACTCTAACCAATGTTCACTTATATATATATTATAACAGTAAAGACATCACAATTTTTCATTTATTTCAGAATCATCCGACATCAAATTATAAAACAATTGGCAAAAAGTCAACGAAACAAATTTGGCTAGCCCATAACCCACTCAATTGTAACTGTAAAAACTTCAAGTTCGTCGAATTTTTAAAGGAACATTTTAAAACTCAGGTTTGTAGACCGAGAAATAATTGACATAACTTTTAACGCTTTCAATTAACTGTTTCCCTTGTTTCTCAGATAAAAGACGAACGTGCTATACAGTGCTCAATTTGGCGTAAAGAAGCTTGCAATATGAGATTTATTATATTCGTTTGCTTGATATCAATACTGGCATCTCTATCGACTATTATAATGTTACTATATTTGAAATACCGTAAGCATTTGTATTCAATGGTAAAGAGCAAGTTACGTAAAATATCGCATCCGAATAAAAGAACGGAGAAAGAGCGGAGCGTGATCATTAAATATTCTGAAAAGGACGAAGAGTTTGTATTAAAGGAAATCGTCCCAGGCTTACGTGGCCATAAGAGTCTCAAAGTGCACACAAAACCCATACCAAGTGACTGCAATAAAGAGAATTTCATTAAGCAGCTGAAAAATAGTTCCAAGGAGGGTGACACAACACTCGTTATCTTTTCCCCGAACTACTTAATGTCAGCTTATAGTCACGTAAACATAAAGAAAATTCGAGGCGAAATGTTGAAATCGAAGAAGACGGTTTATATTTTTACGGACATGGGTACAGAAAATTCGATTTACGCATTCTTAAAGGAGCAAAGGAATCGTAGGACGACAATACTCTGGAATCATCCTAACTTTTGGAACATTTTATTGCCCGTGCTGTCAAAGGAGAAATTTAAATTGACGTTTCGAGCGAAGAGTTGCGTGAACGAGACTGCAATAGTTGATTCTAAAACATTGAATCTGGCGAAATCTTCAATGCACGATCAATCTTTAAACCCGTCGACGTGTTTGCACTATCAAGTTTAGTTCATCTCATTTCCTTTATGAGGTAAAGACTGACTTCTCCACCACCTTTCTTCACTTGGTAGCTCTAAACCACTTATTTTATATATCTTAGCTGTATATCCTAGGTTAGTGTAAATTTTTATAAGTCTAAATAGGATGACGTTAAAATGTACATTGCTGTTAAGATATTTGTGTATTTATTTGGCATTTCTATGTGGGTCAACCTGCAAGTATTTATCAAACTTCAAGGAAGTTTGACAATGTATTCGAAATTATCCAGGTTTTATTAACAATGTAAATATTTAACGATGTGTTTAGATTTAAACATTTAAGTTTCAAGGAAACTGTATGTTAATATTAAGTTTCAGCTTAAAATAAATATACAATACTTTACTGTGTAGTTTTATTTATCTCCACCGGAAAATCATGTAAGTTATAAAAAATCCAATACAGTTCAGTCATTCAAGACACAGCCACAGACAGAAAAAGTAAAATATATTTTCACATAATATTCTTAAAGCCTTAAAAACTAAAGTAACAGATTGTTTATAAATGGACCAGATCTGTCAAACAAAAATTTTTGCGTCATAATCTATTGATTTACAATTCCGCTTACTATAATTATAGACTTCAGTTTTTCTATTTTCGACTCACATTGACCAAATAAAAGTCTTGTTTAATAAGGTAAAAAACTAATTTAGTCAAGTAATTAACATCTTACTAAATAGCATTATTTATCATTATTCTTGCTCTTAAAACTGTGAAAATTCGTGTTACTAATCTAATAATAATGTAATTCCCTACATCTATATTTTTATTTTAATCAAAACAAACTCGTAGTTTTTGTGAAATTTCACCAAATATCTTATTTCTTCATAAATTTCCACTTTATTATTTAACAGGCAATTTAATGTGCTATTCATAAATCAATTCCAAGCATCTTTTAATATAATAAACAGATTTATTATTAACGTTATTAATTAATGCTATTTACAATATAATTTGTTAATATTTATTGTGAGATGATAATTGAGGCAGAATACAAAGTTTCAGCAGTATCACCTCGTCGTTTCTTGTTCCACAACTGAACGTTTTTAAGGCACTTTGTGCTGCGCATCACTGCCTGCAGAGGTATTTCCAAATAAATAAGACTTGAGGTCTTTAAAAAAAGAGTATACCTTTCCCTTAAAACCTTAAAAGCCAGAAACACATCCGTTGCCCAGCACAGCAGCTGGAGGTGTCCATGTGTTCTAATTCCTTTGAGTTTCCCTTGAGATATTAAAAAAGCTTGATAAAATATTTTTTTCTTCAATCATAATAACAAAGATATATTAATTGCGTCATCTATAAACATATATTGTAGTTAGTAGCAAATGTAACCTCTTTTTATGTTCTAAAGCGGACGACGGAGCAGGTGGGTATCATATATGGTAAGAGAACATCGCCGCCCTTGAATAACCGCGCCATACTCCGCGTAATAATTGTGTTGTCAATTTTTACGCGGCTTGAGGAGTATTTAAAAGGTCTCAGATGTCCTTACTCACTCTCCGAAACACAGTACAAGTAACGTTTCTCGCTGAGTGTTCTGTAAGCCCGTGGTATCACTTCGGATGAGCCGGCCCAATTAGTGCGTCAGTATATCCTTCAGCATGGCTCTCCCACGGACTCAAACTCCTCATCTTATATTTTCAATATGTCTGTATAACATGTTTAAATTATCATTTTCTATGAATATTCTCGGAATGAGGTCTGTAGATTTACACATAGCCCTTGTGGCGGATATACGCCAGTACCAATATACCGGGGGTTATTTGTTCTTAATTTGGAATTAAGATATTTCGCTAATGTAGAAAATGTTCCGCGACTAATAGACAAGCAGTTTCTCATAGAGATTAATCATTACAAAGATATCGATTACAGTCCTTGGGAATAGAACCCATGACTCCAGTGACTTTCTCCTATTGAGTAGAAGTGAGCAAAATAGCGATATGTCATATTGGAAGTTTATTGAGATTTTATTCAAAAGGCCCAATAAAAATGTTTCAGTTTTTGAGTTTCGTGATTGGTTAAAAAGAAATAGAACCATTTCCTCACAATAGCAAACTTAAAAAAAGCAAATAGATAGATATTTATGCCGCAACATTTACAGTTCCGGTAGGTATGGTTCGTTGCTACTTTAAAATTCCTGTTATAAAGTTGTTGGGTATTTGAATGAAACACAATTAACCGCGCTTGGGAATGATCTGCTGCGCTTAAAAATATAGTTAATGTTACCATCGGTATAATACTAACTGAGCTGAGTTTCTTGGCTTTTCTTAGCATTGCGTGAGTCAACTTTCTGCTATATAAGAAAATATTATTGTTTTTATATTAAAAAATATATATATTGATATGAAAAGAAATTTTAATTATACTAGTAGGCATGTATAATATTCTAATATTATAAAATATATCCTTGAAATAGATTTGTTTAGATTATGCTTGTGTATTGGAGAAATCCGTTATTATGTAAATTAAGGTTTTTAATAAAAAAAAATATTTGGACATAAAAATATTTGATTTAAAATAAAGTTTATGCAATTTTCAATAATAAAGCATTTATTTGACATAAAAATAGAATCTTTGACCCCGACGTGATTTGAACACGCAACCTTCTGATCTGGAGTCAGACGCGCTACCGTTGCGCCACGGAGTCATTGAATGTTCTGTTCAAATATCAAATCAGTTTCCAACGCTTCTATTCATTTGTTTTAATAGTTATAAAATTATAAATGAAACATTATTATACCGTATCGTTAAAAAACCTATTATAAAATAAATAAGAAAATATAAAACGATTGAAACAAAATAAATATCAAGTCATGCGATTGATAGGCTAACTTTATACCTACGAGCTAAAATCCATTCGTTTATTTTCAGCTTTAGAATAAAATTTTTCAGGTTTTATGATACGGAAAGAGGAAATAAAAGACCGTCACATATTTCTATCGCGCTGTTACATTGGACTTTGAGTGATGGCTAAAATTGCATTGCTCCAACAACTATTGCAGTTTCTATTTTGAAATATTTTTGTACTTATGTAACATAACTGAAAACTATTTTTCATTTCCCTTTGAATCTTATGACGCACTTATCGTGTATAATATTTTGAGTAGTTTTTCTGATAATACTTACCTTCAGCTGAATTTCTTCATCGATATAAATTAAAGTTTCATCTGTATCACCTTAATCTGTAAAATTAGATGCATGCAAAAGGTATCTCCATTTCATTACCATTTAAAAAAGCGTAACTATCAATAAAAAGATAGCAGCCCAATCACAATTCAAGTAGGGCTAAATGTGACTTATCTTAGGTAAGCCGCCTACACATATTATACACTATTATATACATATTATTCCTACGGCTATACCTTTTAATAAGAAAAAGAAAATATATAGAATGAAAACTGATATTTATCAAGTGCATATAATTATGTACTTAATCTTGCTTATCTAAACTTATGTTAATTTCACCACCCACGTGGCTAAAGTCAATCAAAATCTCTACTTATGAAACTCGGAACAAACAATTCTAGTTAGAATTCATCTTGTTATTACAAAGTTGATATGTGATAGAAATTTTGTTTCCATATTCGTGATAACTTTAGTACCATCACTAAATTAGGCGGGAGTAGAATTTTGTCCCGAAATATAGCAGTTAACTGCTAGCTGCTGCATAGCAGTGGAGTTCTTTTATGATTGATTTGAATCGATTTGGCTTTTTCTTTTTTTTAAACAGTCCGTTTTTCTTTTTTACTTGCGTACTGATAGGTTATATTGTTTCATATATATTTTTTTATAGTATAGTGGAGCCGGTGGGTCTCCAATATGGTAAGGGAACACCACCGTCTATGAACAACCGCATCACAGTCCGTGCTTTGGTTGTGTTGTCGGCTTTTTACGCCGCGGCTTAAGCGGCACTTTTAAGGGCCTCCGATATCCTCACTCACTCTGTGAAAAACAGTACTAGTACCGCTTCACGCTGAGTATTCTGTAAGCCCGTGGTATCACTTCGGACGAGCCGGCCCAATGATCTTAAAAACTGATCTTGAAAATCCTTTCACCACTAGAAATAATAATAATAATATTATTTGTAAGCAATATTGCCAATTTGTGCCTCTGAGACGTATACAATTAGGTCCAAAGGGAAGGCCTACGTCCAGCAGTGGACGTCCTGCGGTTGAAATGATTATGATGAAGCAGTATTTGTTTTTTTTTATGAAAATAATTGATTTTTGAGGAATTCTGTGCCGCGCACCTCTCTGTGGAATCGGCTTCCGGCAGATGTGTTTCCAAACGAATACGACTTGGGGACCTTATAAAAAGAGCGTAACGCACTCAAGGCATTGCAAGTGGTAGGAGTGTCCATGAGTGCACGACCGCTTATCCTTGGTGAGCCTTCTGCTCGTATGCCACCGTTTCCATAAAAGAAATCTTTTTTTTAAATATTGGGTCTAGTATCATATTTTACTTTATATTTTGAGTGCATATACAGATAGACATAAAAATATCATGTATTCAATGAATCACGTAAATATTTCCATAAACGTCGATAGCAAACAATTTCCAAACAATTCGATTGCAGTTAACTTCAAATGCACGCGAATGACGCGGCCTAAGCTTGGCAGCAGTTTTGGTTTGGCTAAATTGAAATTGTATCGATAAAACTCGCATAGTAAGCTAAATCCATACATTTTATATGGCATACGAAATTCGTATCATCAACTTGCCTGTGAAAAATTACCGCTCTAGAGCCCAGACCCACGCGGTCAATTTTTTACGCGTGAATAAATTGTCAGATATTTTTCAAGCTGAAATATTAGAGGTTGTAACCATGATATCTCGACTCAATGGTGTCCGCCATACTCTATCTCATCGTAACTTTTACATAAGAAAAGGCTTTGATATTTTTCACACGCTTTTCTTTGTGAAGATTAAATGAAATAAAGTCAGGATTATGAAAGTTTCAGGAATCGGCTTCTAAAATTTTTTATCTTGTTAGGTTAAGAATTTATTTTTAATAAAGTAATGTTGTTCATCTGTATGTTTTTGTTATGTAATCATTGTATTATCTAAGTAATTATAACAGATTGAAATATCTTACATGTCTTGGTTAACAACCTGTAAACAAAAAATGACAATAATGTTTATTATATAAAAAACACTATTCTATATTTTTAATATCACTTTAAACAACTATTTCACTCTATTCTCATCAAATTCCAAGATAACTTAGAAAGCTGTCATCAGAAATTGGTGATAGATAGTGACAGCTCTAAGCGCGGTAAAATTCAAATTAAGAATTTTTTATGATAAAGCGGTCAATGGAGCAGGTGGGTCTTCTATATGGTGAGAGAATTCCGCCACCCATGGACAACCACGCCTCAGTCCTCGCATTGGTTGAGTTTCCGGATTTTTACGTCGCATAAGCGGCATTTTTAAGACCCTCAGATATCCTCACTCACTCAGCGAAACACAATAGAAGTACCGTTTCAAGTACAACTACCGTTTCACGCTGTGTATTATGTGAGCCTGTGGTATCACTTCGGCGGAGCCGGCCGAATTAGTGCGTTAGCATATGCTTCAGCACGGTTCTCCCACAGATAAAAAAATAGCATATTTACATATATATAGTATCAAAATATAAATAGTTGCTTAAATAATATATAACATAATATAAGAATATATGCATTATATAACCTTGAAAAAAAACAAGGCACCAACCTTGGTTTAGATTTGTGATGTATGAGATGACGAAATAATACGATAATTTGTCAACGTCTTATGTTTGCGGAGAAAAATTATTCAGTGAATCTGTCAGTTGGTTGGTGAATTAATTGAAATAAATTACCAAGCCGGCTGTAGATACGGTTTAATCTCCAGCGAATATCTGAGACCAGACTTTGCCTGCCTCGTCATCAATTTAAATTAATGAAATATTTTGCATACTTATTGCCAAAATTAATATTCACAGCTTCATTTGACGCAGCAATAAGCACCACTGAACTTGAACAATACAAATTAAGATCGTAATTCATAATTTACAATCGTTACTTTGTAGGAAATAATTTAATTAACTGTACCCTATATTGTGATATTAAAATGAATACTTATCCGTATCACCTCGGTGTGTGTTATTCCATAACTAAGCGTGTTTTAAAGCACCAGTGGAAGAGCCATGCTGAAACATGCTGACGCATTCATTAGGCCGGCTCAGCCGAAGTGATACCACGGGTTCACAAAATACTCAGCGTGAAACGGTACTTGTACTATGTTTCGCAGAGTGAGCGAGGATATGGGAATACCTTAAAAGTGAGGCTTAAGCGGCGTAAAAAGCCGGCGACGCTTGGGCGCCAGTGTTCTCTTACCATATAGGAGACCCACCTGCTCCTTTCTCCGCTATAGAATAAAAAAAGCATTTTGTGTTGCGTACCACCATTCTGTGGAATCTTGCAGAGGAATTTCAAAAGCAATATCTGAGGACCTTGAAAAAAAGAGGGACAGGGTGTGCCCATTATCCATTTATCTTAGGTGAGCGTTTTGTTCGATTACATATTCCAGTTTTCTTTTAAAAATATTGTGATTCATATTGATTCATTTACACTTGCATGTATATTTTTGTAAATTAAAATCTACAGGCTTGGGACATCTTTTTCGCCAACTTTTGAACAGGCATAAGCCTTAAAGTATTAAAAACCTGATTACTTTTACTGCTATTCAGGTTTTCTCTGAAACAATGTCTTAAGAAGGTCAACTAACATAAAAGAACATTTACTTTTCTTTAATATTTATATATATGTATTATTTTTACTTTAACGCAAAGGAAACCTCTAAGATGATTTGCCCAACACAAAAATTGAACACCCTACATCCAGTGTGACCAGCTGAAAATAATCTCGCCCATTCGGATCAATCGTGCAAACAATTCCAACCCTTTCAACTTCGATAGAATATTCATTGGTCGATCTGAAAAATATGACTAAAGTGCTATTGCGGTTTTGAGATTGGCAATTTAAGGGTGCGTATAAACGAATTACATGTCCTTATGCCTGGTGCTGTTTTACGAAAACCTGTGAATCTACGTCACAGTCACATTAATTGTAATGTAAGCTGTAGGATTTTCCATAGAAAATAATGATAAATACGCAGTGTGAAACGGTACTTGTAGTGTCGTTCGCAGAGTTAGTGAGGATATTGGCTGCTCTTAAAAGTGCCGGTTACGTGGCGTAAACAGCCGGCAACACAACCAAAGCCTGGACGGCGCGGTTGTTAATTGGCGCCGGTGTTCTCTTACCATATAGGAGATCTAACTGCTCCGTTGTCTCTTATAGAATAATAATAAAAAAATATTTTTAAATACAGGCATTTTAATTCAGTAATAATAGTCAAATAATTTTGAAATTCACCAGAAAAATTAATGTTTGATTTGGTACTTCTCAGGATTTTTGGTAAAAAGAAGAGGAAGTTAGAAGGTAGAAGATGTTTTAATAAGTTTTTTTATATAAATCATATTATTTGCTTGATAAGTCAAAATGAATACTCATTCATAACAAAAAAATAATTTATATTAATGGGAAAACCACATGCTAATGCACTAATTAAGCTATCTCGTCCGGAATGATACGACAAGATCCCAAAATACCAGCGTAATTGTATTATATTTCTCTGAGTGAGTGAAGCCAATGGGCACTTACATAAGTTATACCGCCTACGCAGCATAACAGGCCGACTACACAACCAAAACGTCGGCTGCCTGTGCCGCCGAAAATAATAGATAAAAAATTCCTCGTCAAACAATATTGCTGATGTTCGGCTTTTTTATTGTAAACACAGCTTAATATTTTAACGGAAAAATATTCCAATTTTCGTGATGAGTTTTTAGAAGCACTTTAATATTGATGTTTATCAAAAATATGGCACATAAAGCCCCATACAGAGGGACGATCATAAATTTCAGATATTGGAACTATAGATTACCGCTCAATGGCGATTCGCGTAAACTGTGGTTTTATTTCACTTTTTAAAATATTTATTTATATTTTAAAATATATATTAATATATTTTTAAAAAATTTATATTTGCGAAATATTTTTCTAATGTAAAACAATGTTTTTTTGTAAACAAATTGTAAATATCTATTGTAAATGTTACTGTTACAGTTATTTTTTAAGTTACATTAATTTTATATGTATACATTTCCAATATCTTATTTTCACATCATTCAAGCCTATTAAAATAATATATCATTTGTTTTATCTAAGTAATGTTTTGATTATAGAGCTGATCCTAAATTATAAGAAATTATTTACAACTTTAGAAAAGCTACATAGCATTGGTAAATAATGTAGTATATAATTTTTATAATAAAAAATATAATCCTTAATTATAATAAATAGATATATAGATATATTATATATATATATTCTTTTACCATGTATTTATAGATATAAATACATGGTAAAAGACACAATAATCATATTAAATAAAAGCAAATCTACCCTTACCTAACTTTTTGATCAAGTTTATGTAGAAATAATAATGAACAATAGGTATACCTTATAAGCACAGACATAAGTACATTTGCGTACATATGTTAAAAACAGTGCATGCTCAGTAATGTCTTAAAACCTTAGACGTTTACTTGAAAATGCTTTTAAGCCCTTGTTTCGTACATTGCGTGAGAATGGAAACGGATGTGTCGCATTAATTTGAAATTAAGAATAGCCCGTAAAACCTTCTTAAAGAATTTAAGCTCGAGCTAATAAATAAACTTCCCGAGACGATTTAACAGTCGAATACACCATAAACGCAGTCTAGCTACAATAAAATACAGTCTTTAGGCCGAAGAGAAAGCATTACGTTGTAATTTATCACAGTTTCCGCGCCATTTAACGAGGCGACTGCAAAAACCGCGTGTGATAAGCCCCGTACGAACTGAATTGTCTGCAAATGAAGGAATCATTGCCGACATCAACGTTTGTAAGAATTTTTAGATAGACATCCTAACGACCTGAAAATACAAGGTCGGCCTGCCTTTTTATAGCGTTTATGGCATCAAATAATCAAAATAATAAAATATTAAGTTTCATCAAAGGATTTTTTAATGTCTGCTTTAATAATCAATCTGCCTGGTAATCAATTTAAATATGATAACTATTTTAGAATTTTTATATGTATGGATAGTGCAAAAACGTACCTTTTTCAAGGCAAGCAGCACACCTGGGGCTAAAGGTTTGTATTGACTAGAGACTGCATATACAAGATGAGCTCCTATATATTCTGTGTTGCCGGCTTCTTACGCCGCTTAAGCGGTATAAAAGGTCCTCCGATATCTTCATTCACTCTGGACGGATGCAACTGTGTTCAGACATACACCTGCCCAAGTCCCTTCCAGTTACCGAATTAATTATAAATTTCATCATTAAAACGTCAAAGAATGCAATTTTGTTGATTAGTTTTAGTATTTATTTTTTGTTTAGGTATGGAGTGCTACCGAAGAATGTTAGTTATAACATATTGTATTAAAATATAGGCCTCTTTTAATCTGACTAGAAAAATCGAGGGTTATGTTTTCAGAAGGTATATCTTTTTTTTTATTCTATAGCGGACAACGAAGCAAGTGGTTCTTCTATATGGTAAGAAAACGACGCAATAAAGAACCGAGCCTTAGTTCGCGCATTGGTTGTGTTGTCGGCTTATTACGCCGCTTAAACGGCCCTTTTAAGGACCTCCATATCCTCAACCTCTCTGCAAAACACAGTACAAGTACCGATTCACGCTGAGTATTCTGTGAGCCCATGGTATCACTAAGGACGAGCTGCCCCAATTAGTGCGTCAGCATATGCTTCAGCACGGCTCTCCCACGGTTGCGACAGTATTAAGACACTTGTCTCGCCACTATCAAGCCCTTTCAGAGACCGAATAAATTACAAATTAAATTATAATTGTCCGCACCGGGATTCAAACCCGATACCTCTCACTTTTCAAACCATTAAGGATACGAAGCTCTCAATAAAACTGTACAACATACAGAAAAGTAATAAAATATAAAAACTAATTAACAGATCCCAGTAATATTTACGGAGACATACTTGTAGCGTAACAGCTAGGCAGCTATGTCCATTCGAAGCATTGTTTCCTAAAGGGTAATGGGTTTTGGACAAGTCAGCCATGTTATTCAAGTGTCAAGAAGATGGATGGCATGTTATTTATGAGGTCGCGTAAAAATATATGCCTTTATTTATGTAATGTTCATATAGACGTTTTAATATAGCCTTGATACTTCCTGCTCTTATAAGTTTATTATGTTGGCTGTATAAAATTTTCTATTATTTAATCTCGTTAATCCAATTTTTTGTTTAATTGAGGGTAATGTAGATAATTTAGTTTGAGTAGGAACTTTATCGCGATTATTTTATTCAGACCTAATACTTATGTATTGTAGATATTCTAGTTCAAATAGAAACTTTACTGCGCCTGAGTTTTTTTTAAAACGAAAGGAGGGTCAGAAGCCTGATATACCATATGCGGTGCGTCGACTGTGGACACATTTAGCCTCAGTTGGTCCGCAATTGCGTTGCTGGTCATTAAGCCTATGATTTTTGTCATTTCTCTAGTCAATTTGGAAATAAATTTGCACACATTTAGTTTCATTGAGGCATGTTTGCAAAAAGACTCAGCTTAGTAATGAGTTATGACAAACATCAAGGTGATACGTGACTAAAATATATAAAAACGGCAATTTTATCATATTCTGGTTTTATCAGTTCTGCAAATCTGTGTTGAAGTCTACTATTTTCCATCTTATTTTTATGGAAACGGTAGCTAAACAAATAGGAGGGTCACTTATTGTAAGCGGTCCTCACCCATGGTCACCACCAGCCACTGAAGAGCCACGGGAGCGTTTGGCTACGCTGTTGTTAGTACTTGCGTAAAATATTCACGAAAAAACTTGACAGCTGCCGTAACTGACCCACACTTTTTTCCTTATACGGGTATATGACATTGACAGGTTGTCAATTCATTGTATCTTATGATTTAATATTAACCTAGTAGTTGTACAAAAATTGTTCGCTCTGTATATTTTGCTTTGGTTAAAATGTTGATTTATGGTTATAATTTATATCTCCCTTTGAACTCTGACTGCTAGACGCAGAATCCAAATATAAAACGAAGGATTATTACATACAAAAACTGGTAGATGTACCACTCAAAGACCTTTTTTTCTAGAGAGAGCGACAGATTCGGTGAGATTTTAATATATAATAATATAAATATGTATATAGATAACAGAAATAGAGTCAATTAATGTCTATTTAATACAAAACTGTTTTATAAATAAGGTTTAACATTATTTTTCATAAAAACTCTCTAAAAAGTCAAAAACATTTTTATATAAAAATTTAATCGTTTTAAAATAATAAGGCGATGTTTTGATGTTTTGATAGTGTCGCACCGGTTATCAGCCCCCTCCTTACACACAAATACAGATATTAATAAAAATTAAAGCAAAAGTTTGGGGGTGATTTTCACCGGTTCCCTTTTGAGTATTTAAATGAAAAACTCGTCAATCTGTTTAGAATGTACTAAGTAGTAAATTCCCCGGGATTAGCGTCTGTGAGTGTGCATTGAGATGTTAAAAGCCTTCGGAAAACAAGCCTTAATCGCCAATCAATCGGTACTTCAGATGTAAGGCCAATTTAATCTCCAATTTAAATCCGTTGTGTAATGCTTTGTTAGGATTTTTGTGCACCTAAACGTTCTTTATGTATTTTACAACGCAAATATTCAGTAAGAAATATGTAATGGAATATTAAGTCCTTACATATGAATGGCGATCTCCTCATTGCAATTTTTTGACGTTTAATAATTGCAGTTTAAAATGTATTCATATATTTACTCATACGTTTTTTATACATTGGTGTTGCTTTGCTCCTAGTTTGCAAAATGGGAAATTTTAAATATCGCAATTTACAGAAACGAGTCCCATCATAATATGCACTGCAGAAATGGTTTTTTAGTTAAAGGATCAATGAACTATGTATATATATCAATAGAACATACTCTGTTTCTACATTACAAAATGCCTATTTCATATGTAAGGACCCCTTATATTTAATTTAGAAATTAGAAACTGGTAGATGTTTAAGTAGAGTTAAGTGTTTTGTAAGAGCACGACACAGCAAGTTAGTAATGCCTAGTTAGAAACGACGAATATAAAGGGAGAGAAAAGAGCCGCCAGTCGGACAGTCCTCATCAAACCATGATGTACCCATCATGTACCCTTTTGTCATCTGGTACCGTACGATATGACGTAATGTTTATAAACTGAATATGTAAAAGGTAAGTGATTTTAAGAAATATACTTATAATTTAAACCTGAACTGTGTATTTCAATATTATTTTAATAGTATATATATTTCATCAAAAAACATCGTATAGAGTATTTATTCCTTATTCTATATGTATAGAGATAATACATATACAGTATTTTAAGTTTTGTTTTTTTAATTATATAGCGGACAACGGAGCAGGTGGGTCTTCTATATGGTAAGAGAACACCGTCGCCCATGCACAACCATGCGCGGCATAAGCATTATTAAGCGCATAAGCGGCATTTTAAGGGCCTCCAATATCTTCATTCAGTGTTTGTACAAGTACCGTTTCTTGCTGAGTATTATTTGAGCCCGTGGTATCACTTCGGACGAGCCGGCCAAATTAGTGCGTCATATTTTGATGCATGCCTCTTCCACGGGTGATTCAAGATTATATAAGTTTAGTATGCAATATATTTCTTCTCATGTTTGAATATATCAAGAATAATGTTTGTTTCTATCAAATATGCTGATTCAGCGAAATAGAATATTATTCAGGATGAGCCTATCCTAGACAAACAGACGTTGCTTGCAATATGAAGTGATCGTATGGACATCATGCAATATTCATGATTCAGAATGCGGCAATTTGCACAATATATTCCAAGCCCCATAAACACTATGTACATGAACTACCTTGGCTAGGAGGCGCCTCTAAACAAGCGAAAAAACATAAAAACAATAGAATCTGATATTACTTTGATAAAAATAAAACCAACCTCATTTGGAAACCAATATTTTCGGGTCACTTTTTAAAAGAAGTCCTATAGTAAAAAACATTCAAATTGTTAAATTTTTCTTTGTAATCTACTGAAAGAAAAACAGTACTTTAATCAATACATTTGATTATTAGACAAAAGATAAATAAAGATTGTTTAAGTTTTACCTAGTAATCTATTGAAATAACACCATGTCTGAATATTAAATCTGTTCTGTCTGTTAAAGGATCAACAGTTTTAAATGAATTTATTAATAAAAAAAATTGATGGAACCGTCTAAAAATAGCATACCTATCACTTGAAGACCGTACATTCTGGAGCCCGGCTGGGGCTATGAGTGACCAAGGATTATGGACAACTTATGAGTCTGTCTCCTAGAGGGCGGCAACGCATTTATGGTACGGAGTGGAGCGTCCACTGGTGGTACACGTTATCCTATATCGCTGGTTTACCTCCAGGTTTTTGTTAATAAAGCTATGTATTGAATATCATGAGATTTTCATCATTATATAATTTGAAAGGAACAAGTCTGTTGGAAACTATAAAGCTATATAAAGCCTAATCATCGGTTTCCTTTGTATAACAATATTTTCATGCGAGGTTCTTTTACCAAAATTTCATGGCTCACACCTCTTATTCCGAACAAACGTGAAATAGACCGTTAGCGAATCTGCGGTATAATTTGCATTTATCCCTAAGACTCATATGGTATATGCTGAGCCATTCTAAATCCACTGTGTATTATTATGATAAACTTGTTATTATTCTCTGGTTAAAATAGCTAATAATAGGATATTCGTAAATATATATAAATTAGACAATTATGTATGTACAATCTGATAAATTTACCATCAAGTAACGCCTTTTCTTTGTTTTCGTGTTTTTATTAATTTATTATTTTTATTTATTTGATTACTATTAGTAGTTCAAAATTTTGTGCATGGCTGGCGATGTAAAACGGCACTCCACCACTTGTGGTGGGCACATCTGAGTACTGTGCTTTTTACTTGACTCAATTGAGTAGACATAGTAAATTGTAATTTTTTGAATATAAGTTTTGATACAAAAAAACAAACCATATAACCAATAAAAATAAAAAATAAATATAAAAATAGCTATTGCTTTATTAAATATGGAGATCGTACTATGCCCTTGTATCTTATACTTGCCATAATTCTTTATACTTCCTTATCTTGCTTTAGTTCCTTCCTTTACTTTGCCGCTTCTTCGCTTCTTTATATATGGTTTTTTCTATAGATTTTGTGATGTTTCTATTTTGTTTTAATGCATTTAAATACTAATTTAACCTTCAACCTTTGTACTGATTTCGCTGATATATGAAATAAGTACATACATATCTAAAGAAATTGGTATTTCCCAATCTGAACTTAGCTGCGCTTAGCGTTTTCACTGTCTATAATCTTAACATAATGTTGTTTGGATGGTGACGCCATCTTGTCACGTAATGGCGGCGAAGAGTGATAAAAACTTATGTTAATTTAAAAATTCAATCTTGTTTTCTTAGAAGCCAACTTCAGCGCTATTCTTTACCATTTGCATAAGCAAATCCAGACTTGAATGGACAAGCCTAAAAAAACGATAAAGCGGGGCTTTTTGCCCTAGTTGTTGGTTGTTGTGACCTTACTCGGCAGCGGGTGCGTTGCTGGCCATTGAGGGATAAGTGCGCTCTAATGAAGGTCCCCGATTGATCTCAATTAGTTTTTTTAAATACTTCCGTAGGCAGCTGATTTTACAGAGTGGTCGCGCAGAATAAAATGGCTATAGTGCAAACAAGTGTCTTAGAGGTTGCGTGCCGATTTTTAAAAGGCCAGATCATCCATGTATACAACTGGTGATTTAAGTATCTGTAAAGGAACATTATGCACATAAATATTATAGGATTATTACTTTTTTTCAAATGGGCACTCTGGTATAAAACAGCGGTACCGTACGCTCAACTCATTATTCTGTTTATTAACTTTAAAACGAAGTGCTCTGAAATAGCTAGGAGCATAAAATTTAGAATCGTGATAAACTTAAATGTTTCAACTGTTTGAGCTGCAGTTATTACATTTTAATGACTATTTTAAAAGCTTCTGGTGATGGTATAGGCATTAATTTGTATTTTGTTAGGAATTTGATTTCTTAGTTACAACTTTAAAAAAGTTGGCAATGTGTAGTAAATTAGATATCATCATCATCATGATCATTTCAGTCGTAAGACGTCCACTACTGGACATAGGCTTTCCCATGGACTTCCATGAATACCTGTCGGAGGCGACCTGCATCAAAATTAGATATATCGTTGCATATTTTATATTTCAAACAAATCTAACATAATCTAAGATTTACACATATGGCTAAATACCAAAGCGTATATTCGGTTTGGTAATATTATATATTATTATATTAGTATATATTACCATACATAGTAATAATATATTTATAATTATAAATTATGTTAGTAATATTAAGCGACAAATATTATCTAAATTGGACAACGGGGCAGGTCGGTGATGGTAAGAAGTTACTTGGTTTTTACGTTGCTTAAATGGTATAAATTAGTTTGGCAAAGACAATATAAAAACTATTTACGCAGGTATTATATGCGATGGTAATACTCTAGTTAAGCCGGAAAAAATAGTGCGTTAGCGTGTCTCCCTCACGGGTAAGACAGTATTAAGACTGACGCCTAGCCACTGTCAAGCACTACCAATGATAGAATAAATAAATTTATGTAATGAAAATAGTAATACTTAATTTGAAATTTGACGCATTTAGCACTATCTCTGTCTATGAATGACATGTCATGTTGTTTTGAAGTCTGAGTATCTTAAACGTAATATCGATAAAGATTGATAAAACATAGGTTTTGAATTGAATTTACATCGGTTAAATTCAACACTAATTCTATATTATTATGTTGTGTAAGCTGAAGTGGCAATAGGCGGGCCACATCACACGTACAGCGGATGCCCGATGGGGCCGACATGTGTTAGAGTGGAGACCACGGACCGGCAAACGCAGCGTTGGACGTCCACCCACAAGGTGGACAGTCGACCTTATAAAGGTCTCCGGAAAACGCTGGATGAAGGTCGCCTCCGACATGTATTCATGGAATTCCAAGGGGGAGGCCCATGTCTAGCAGTGGACGTCTTACGGCTGAAATCATGATGATGATGATGTTGTGTGATGATATATATATTTGCTGATATTTTGGGAGATTCACAATTTATAATTTATGTGTTGCAGCATTATTATTGTTTAATTTGAAATGTACATACTAACAGCTCAATAGGTGGTCGTCTTTGAGGGAGGCCTATATCCAGTGAACTATGTATGCTGTTGATGATGATTATGTGTGAAGTGTTAAGATGAAGTGTGAAGACACGAGAAGTGTTGTTAATGGATTTATGTTGCCGTTTCTTTATTTTCAGGTCAGATTATTAGATTTATTTAAGTGGAGAGCCTAGACCTTGCAAATCCACGGGTGCGGTGACGGCCTTTAAGGAATATGTACGCTTTTTTCTTGAAGGTCCCCAAGTCGTATTGGTTTGGAAATACCCCTGCTGGCAGCTGATTCAACAGATAGGTGGTGCGCGGCACAAAATACCTTAGTAACTTGTGGAACGACAACCACCGAAGTGAAAACGATATTTGAATTACTTTTTCATTAGAACAGCCGTGTCTATCGGACAGATAACAAATGAAAGGACTGTAGTGTAAGGTGAGCCAACAGAATCGTGTTTCATTTGATTAAATGTTATTAGATACTTCAGCTGTCCATTTGCCGCTATAACTAAATCAATTTCCTGCTTCTAATAAACAGTGCTGGTTTGAAAAGTCCTATAACTTCGCTAATAAAGATTTATCGGGGCGATAAAAAAATTTCATAGCGGTAAGTCGCCCGTAAATAATTCCGAGGCATACCTGTGAATGCTGATTTGACACGGGTCACGAGTCTGAAATTCAGGCGTGTCATATTTCATTCTAGCATCTCGAATGGCGACTCACAGCCATACTGCAAAATTGAATTTTGTCTGACGTAGCACTTTAATTTGTTTCACATTTTTACCGGATTGAAACGCGGTTGTTTGAAATTTTAATTACAACTTACAAAGCGCAATTTACTTTCCTCACGTACCTACATTTACCAATTAACAATATTATTACAAGATTTCAAACACTCAGTCATGTTTTACTAATAAATCTGTTTTTCTATGGTATAGTGGACAACGGAACAAGTGGGGAAGTTCTATATGGTTAGAGAACACCGTTGCTCATGTTGTGGTTGTGTTGTCGGCTTTTTACGCTTTTTATATGGCATTTTTTCAAGGGCCTACGATATCCTCATTCACTCAGCAAAACACAGTACAAATATCGTTTCACACTATACATTCTGTGAGACCGTTGTATCTCTTCGAATACACGGCTTAATTTGTGCGTCAGTTAAGTTTCTCTATCTGATTTGTACCTATCAACCAGAATATCATTCACTTATACTCAAATCTGTGACCACGGTGCAATTAAGTTCTATCCAAATAATCGCTAAAATTTTAACATAAGTGAGCCTTCCGTTGTACAAGTATACTTATGAAAATAAATATAGTAATAATAAAAAATAGAAATATTTGAACACATTCGAATAAATTTGAACAACAAAAGGCTTTATTATCAAACAATGTATAATTTTTCAACACAGTTGCAAAAACTATTCAAATTGTATACGCGAACGTAATGTTTAAGACAACTTTTATGATACATAAAATATGCTACAGCGGTATACGAGATTCTACTGACATTGAGTGACTTACAAGCATTTCACTTTAAACCTTCTAATAAATGGAAATATAATTTAGAAAATAAAATGAAATTATTTTTTTAGAGGTATCTTATAGTGGCTACACTTGGTTTTTATTATATTAACAGTATCTTTATTAATAAAATTAAAAAGATTTTTAATAAATAAATAAATAATGAAAGAGTAATAAAAATTTATATTATAAATAATATATGTATACATAATAACAGGTATTCATGGAATTTCAAGGGGGAGGCCTATGCCCAGCAGTGGACGTCTTGCGGCTGAAATGATGATGATGATGATTAACTTGGATTAAAATATAGACTTTTATTATTAATAGATTATAAAAGGCTACATAATTATTTAAAACAAAATCTAGTCGTTATAAAATAATTGATGTAGGTTTTATATGGAATAGCGGGTAATGAAGCAGGAAGGTCTTGAAGAGATTATTACTGCCCATGGCCACGTTACAATATTTGGTTGTGTTTCCAGCTTTTTATTCAGATTAAAATGATGGTGTTAGTGATGCTTTCTTATATCTTCAATTACTCAGTGAAACATAATACAAGTACTGTTTCACAAATTTTCCTAGTATTGATTGCACGCAATTAATTGAATAGTAAAAAAAATGATAATTCAAAATTATTATTACGGACAAACGGGTCGTCTTATGGTAAGAGATCACAGTCCCTCTAGGACAACCACGCCGCAATCAGCACTATAGCTTTGTTAACGACAACCATACAACCGGTAACTTCACTCAATCACCGAAAAGGTACATTTTAAATGTAAATGCTACAGAAAAACAAAAACTTGAATTACATCTAGATCCTTTTTACAGACCCTTCAAGTCCAATTATCGAATTTGCATAATTTAAACAAAGAAAAAGTAAATTTCAACAAAAAAATCGAGAACATGTAGCCTCAATTTATACCTAAAGCTTTAACAATAATGGCCGAAACCTTATTTAAAATTCGAACTATAAATCCGAAAAGAAAACTTTAATTTGCATAGTAGGGCAACTACGAAAGCTCGAGTTTAAAATCGGCGCTGCCGTGTTACACTTTGTTTTCGTGACCCGAAACAAACAAAAACAAAAGTCGTTCATTCTATTTATTGTACATTATTTCAGATTTCCGGTTAGCCAGATATCCTTACCTATTAACCGTTGGGAAGCTAGAGTTAATGTTTTCGTAGTTTATATATAAATCAGGGTCAAGCGAGACCCTAAGGGTTCATAGATAAGCTCAACGGACCGGGGACGAGAGTAAACTGTATTGCGACAGTTTTAAGTGTTCAATGCTATATCTATTGTCAATTTTTTATATTCTATAGCGGACAAAGAAGCAGGTGGGTCTCCTATATGGTAAGAGAACACGGCCGCACATAAAAAAGGCCCCACAATCCGCGCATTGGTTGTTCTGCTGGGTTTTTACGCTGCTTTAGGGAAAAAGGGCCTCTGATATTCTCACTCGCTCTGTGAAACACAATACAAGTACCGTTTTACGCTGAGTATTCTGTGAGCCCGTGGCATCACTCCGGATGACCCGGTCCATTTAATGCATATGCTTCAGCATGGCTCTTCTATTATTATATTATATCCTGACTATGACTACTATATTCAAAAAAGATTATTCAGATAATTTTAAAAATATGAAAAATATAGCCTTTTTTGAATTTTAAAACTTTTAATTAAGTTTTTCATGTTTTATATTAACAGATTTTTGTAATATGTTTGTATTTAATAAGATTCTGATGCGGTAAAATTGCATGTAGCAAGAAGAGGCTGAAAATCTTTGAAAAGCTATCTGCTTCAGCTAGGTAGTATAGGAAATTAGATAAAAAATATACTTGCATAACAACATCCACGTTTTCGTAGCAGATGTTCGTCTCAACTCTGTCACATTACAAGGGGTTTTATGTCTCGTCCCAACCTTCCAAGTAATGGCGTTTTCGCAAAACTTATATACAATTATTACTTATATGTATAACATGTCTAAGAAGCCGATGGAAGTTAAAATTAGACAATCCTAATTAAAAATTATATAAAATCAAAGATTTTAGTGAAAAAATATTACAAACTAAACATTTTTACCGACGAATTCATAAGGCCGGCACGTCCGGAGTCATCCCACGGCCTCACAGAATATCAGTTCAGTATCAGTAAAACAGTACTTCTAATGTTTCCTTAGGTGAGTGTCTGTACTAGAAGCCTACTAAGTTATACTTCTGAAGCGGCGTCAAGCTGGAAACAACCAAACTAAGGATAATTAATAAAAATTCCTGAAGAACCAGACATTATTAACATTTTTATTTATAAATTAATATATTTGTAGTAAAAGAAAATAATTGTATATGAAAAAATTATTTTACATAAATAAGTATAAGTTAAAAAATAATAAATTAAAAGTTTACATTTTTTTTTATTCTATAGCGGACAACAGAGCAGGCGGGTCTCCTATATGATACGAAAACACCGCCGCCCATGAACAACTTCGCCTCATTCCGCGGACTGGTTGTGTTGCTGCCTTTTAACACCACTTAACCAGCACTTTTAAAGGCCTCCGATACCCTCACTTACTCTGCGAAACACAATACAATTACCGTTAACAATTAATTATTATTGTTACATTTGATGTCATTAATTAAATATTAGATTACTGAAACCCAATTTACTTCATAAATAGCTTTATGACAGCAATTTAGATTAGACATTAGATTGTTAGCAGAGTATCTCCTATTACACACATTATTTAAATGCAGAAAACTATATTTTCCTTATATATATCTATATAAATATAAATACAAAGTACTATATATACTTTGATAATTCATGAATTTATTGTATACATAGTGATCATGCGGGCTTTGTCAAATCTTAAAATGCAAGCAAACTATAAATTATAATTTTTGTTGATTTTTGGAAATAATTTTATTTTCCTATTTATTTACCGGTGATAATACATAAATCAAACACAATAACTGTAATTTCTAATATTTTACAAAAAAATAACTTAACATACATTTTTATTAGTAAGTAAAGCTAAACCTTTTGTCCTGTGTTCTATACTAAAAAAAATTTAAACGCATCTTATATATTACAAATTTTCTACATTAACAAATAAAACATATATAGTTTGATATGGAATGCTATTATTGAATCAAATAACCTGTAAGGATAACACATAAAAAGACATTTTGTAGTGAAACATCACCTAACATCAGATTTAAATAATAAATTGCTTCAAAATGTGTCTATTCATTTAGGTTAGCAACAGAGAAACACACTTAGACACCAGTAACACTGTAAACAAATGACAACAAGCCATGAATTCATTACAAAGTTTAATTATGCAAAGCCGTTTTAATTTAAGCCTAAGTAATTTTAGGACGGGGACTTAGTCAGAAAAAAAATACCAAGATGAAATCTCTTAAGTAGTTGGAACCCGACATCCCGTTACGTTTCCTTGGCTCTAAGAGCCGGATATCCGTTTTCATCTTGCCCCTTGCTACGGAATTAACTTACTATAATATAATAGACGGGGAATTCTTACAATGAAAATGGTACGGAATATCACTGCACTACATTTTTTTTCCTGTGTTATAATTTTTTTTTTCGTAGATGCAGTTTTTTCAGCCTCGTAGCTTAATGGTTTTAGAATTGTACCATGAAGCTCGAGGTATCGTGTTCGAATCCCGGTCCGAACAATTATAATTAAATTCATATTTTATTCGGTCTCTGAAAGGACCTGACAGTGTCCGGGCGAGTGTCTTAATACTGTTGCACCCGTGGGAAAGCCATGCTGCAACATATGCTAACGTATTAATTTTGCCGGCTCGTGCGAAGGTAACAAGGGCTCACAGAATACTCAGAGCGAAACGGCACTTGTACCATGTTTCCCGGGGTGAGTGAGGATATCGGCGGCCCTTAAAAAAGAGCCGCAAGTGGCGTAAAGTGGCATAAAAAGCCGGCAACACAACTAATGTGTAGACTGTGGCGTGGTTTTTTATGGGAGGTGATATTCTCTTACCATATAGGAAACCCACCTGCTCCGTTGTCCGCTATATATTAAAAAAAAGATGTACCGCTGAACCGAAATAAAAATATTTCTAACATTGCCATACAAGAAAAGGCTGGGTTGATTTATTCATAAATTATTTGTTTTATAAGCAAGATATTGCAATAAATTCAATTAATTGTAATAACACCCGACACGACATTCAAATGTAAAATGAAAATCGTTTTTGATTGATTTGCATCCACTGTACAACCAATATTTTAAAATATCTCGAATCTCATAACGGAAATAGTGTAAAGCTAGTTTGTAAATTCATATTTTGATATTCATTAAAACCGTTCTATATTCAATTCAATGTTTTATGTTAAGGATATAACGGAAATGATAAATCACTTCAATTTGAAACGACTTGCCAATTCCACTGCCAGCTAGAGGTCTATTTGTCGTTGTCCCGATCGGTTTCTTGAATTAATTGGCGTGCTTTAATATACGGAATACTTAGTAGCTCCGCTTGTCTATACGTAATTTAATTACTACTACAATTTGAATAAAATTAATACGTATATTGACAAACTTTTGATATTTTATCTGTTAAATTTTATGGAATGAAAAATGCTGTGTGTTTACGCAGGCGTTACAATCGAACATTAAACAAACCTACAGATCCTGCCCTGTGGACCATATTTATCAGGGAAATCGAATGTTAGCTGTGCCGATATAAGTTAGTTGCACATCTTAATATTAAATATGTTGTGTTATTAGCTGACTCAAGCATTGCAGGAAAATGAAACATATATGTCAGTAAAGTGCTGTATCTAATTAAGATAATATTATACTTAATGTTATTATTTTAAACTAAAACGGACGATACGTATAAAGACATAGTAAGGCTATGGTATTTATAGTTCAAAGAAAGTTCCCCGAATCCTTTGCGGGTTACCTCCTGTTTTGCGACGCACATATTTATTATCTGCTTATGCTAATAAGGGACTCAGGTTTAATTATAAATTTAAATCAGTTTGTAGTTTATACAGATTTAGTATAAAGGTGACATGTTTATTTATTTCACAAACCTAAATCTAAAGTATTTTTAGCATTATTTTTTTATCATTCTTATATTAAGCATAAACAAATATAGAACCCGTACGAATATGAACGCCATCAATATAATAAAAGCGTAGTTGTTCATTGACAGCGGTATTCTCTTATCATAAAAGACGGTACCTACACCGTTGTACTACACTATATCATAAAAAAAATAGACGGGCATGGCAGTGGCCGGTGAAGTGTCTTAACAGTAATCTCTCCTGTGGGATAACCGCGCTGAAATATATGCTGACGTATTAATTGGATATCCTCTTTAATATTCATACCACGGGCTCACAAAATATCAGCATGAAATAGTGTTGTGTTTCAATGAGTTAGTGAGTGTAGAGACTTATCAAATTTAGTTTGTCGCTTAGGCGACGTAAAAAACTCTTACCAACAGATATCCTTTACCACTGTCTCCTATTTAATATTAAAATAATATTCCTTTAAACGTTGTAGACATAGCAACAATATACCATTTTATATATATTTCTTTTGATTGTTGTTAATTGGTTTTGGCCAATACCTACACAATAAACTTTGCTATTAAATTACGCGTCTTGTGTAATGGTTGTGCGATATCTCATTTTTAGCCCCCACGGCGTGTAATTTTATTGTTGGGATCAATTTTACGACATTCTATACTTTATGGTTGTTGAGCTCTAAAAGGGTTACGGTATGGTACCCGTCCCATCTTCGGAATTCCTTATTGATAAATAACATTAAAATATATAATAAATTACAAAAGTTACACGAAGAGAATGTAATAAGTTTGTTTACTATGTAGATAAAAGAATATAATTAATTGAAGTATTTTATAATTCAGCTTACATCGAGGGAGAGCCATGCTGAAGCATATGCTGACGTACCAATTCGGTCGACTCATCCGAAGTGATACCACGATCTCACAGAATACTCAGCGTGAAACGGAACGTGCACTGTGTTTCGCAGAGTGAGTGAGGATATCGGAGGCCCCTAAAAATGCCGCCTAAGCGGCGTGAAAAGCCGCAACATGACCAATGCGCGGACTGTGGCGTTGTTGTTCATAGGCGGCAGTGTTCTCTTACCATATAGGAGACCCACCTGCTCCGCTGTCCACTAAAGAATAAAAAAAAGTAAAAGACATAAAATTTTTACGTTTCTATTTAAATATTCATTAATTATTTCATTCAAATGTTTCAATTAATTATTGCTTCATTTAATTATACCGACAGTATCTTTTTGTCAAATAATTATAGGAATCGAATTATAAATCTAGCAGACATTTAGGCCAGTTTTTATTGCAGTGTAAAAACATTTTTAAACAGTTGTTGATAGGTTTTCTCGTCGTCTGAACCCATCCCTTTGTCGTACCAACCCTAAACCCAACCGTTAAAGGTCAATGCTTGCTTTTAACACCAATTAAGTAACCAAATTAAGTAACGATATAGAAATATACCGCCATGGATATTCTATATGCAGACTTGTTTTGACCATTCATAAGTATTTAGCACCTCAGTTAAACGCGTCCTACTTGCGTGACATTTTTTATTATTTTGCCCAGTTTATACAATATCCTTTCTCTCCATATCATATAACCTATCTATCCAACCAACGCTATGTATTTTTATAGGGCGCTAACACATATGCTTAAGGGAACTTAGGGTCGCACAAGTTTATGGCTCAGAGCACAGGGAGTTTGTGAGCACATCTTTGGCTTTGTAGGTTGTTAAAATATTTGAAAACAATTTGGGCGGACTCGTCCGAAGTGATACCACGGGATTCTGTAATACACCGATATCACAGAACACTTGGCGTTAAACAGTACTGTTACTGTGTTTCGTAGAGTGAGTGAGTAATTGCAACACAACCAAAGCGCGGAATGTGGCGCGATTGTTCATGGGCGGCGGTGTTCTTTACCATATAGACCATATAGGAGACTCACCTGCTCTGTTATATAATAAAAAAACCATAGATTCGTTCAATAACTAATTGCCAATGCAATAAAACACTGGTATATTTTTTTTGCAAGTTTCAGGTTTTTTTATCAGTTCGCTTCTTGTGAACTCTTCAGTAATATCAGAGCGTCAAAGTAAAATTAGTTTTTTTGGAAAAATCAATATACGGCAGCAGCTGGTAAGTATTTTGAGAAGAATGTAATACATACGGAACGTACCAGGCAGACATGAGTGTGTAGCTGTTGTAAAACCAGTCACGTACTGACGGAACAGCAAGGTGGCGAGACGACTCAGAATTATCCATTCGTGTTCAACACAGCCCCAACCTCTTACTGTAAGATTTTTGCTGTATTTAGCTAACCTTCCTTAAAATATCTACCAGCTAAATATTAATCCGAAAATTTATTTCATTCTTCAATATGAAGAAGCTTTATTTTATTCTTTCGTTGTCTGAATGTATTATATGGAAATGCAATTTTATTTACATAAGATTATTTTAGATGGGATGTTTTCTTATAGGCTTATAAAAATTTATAAGATAATTCGGAGATAAGGGCGAAATAGATAAACCTATAAAGACATAAAATGTAATTTATGTTTTTTTATGACAAATAACACACATATACATATATACTATATATGTATTTTGTGTATATCATAGCATATCATGTAAATATCATCTATAATCATCATATCTATCTATATCATTACATTTCTTAATGCATTTTGTCTCGCTCTTGTTACATATTACAGACAGTGATAGAATATATATAATTTTTCATGTAAAGAGAGACGCTCATTGGTAAGGAATTTAGTAAAGCTTACAATGTTATATAATATTCTGTCTCAACTGTACTTACTTTTGTGTCATTATTAATATTAATACAAGATTTTTTTTTATAAAAATCGGCAAATGGCTCACTTAGAATAAGCTGCGGGTGGGGTGCCGCCATTTTAAATATAGCTCCAATTTTTTTTGAAGATACCAAAGGTAATGGTGATGCAGGCAGCTGATACCATTGAATGTATCTACTGTTTACTATTTTTATGAAATTGAAAACTAAATTTATCAATGATTTTATTATTACATAATATATGGACTAACATAGTCCTTCTATACAGTTTTTTTAATAGTTTAAATAATGTTAATCTTCCCGCGTTATCTAAAGTTGGACAGTTCATTAGGAAGATACATATTGACAACATTACTATGAATTATTCCAAAATAATACTTAATTGAGTCTTCTCTTTGTTCACTTAATGGCATTAATGCTTAACTATAATCTAATTGATAATCTGAATAATGTGTGACATGTGTGGTTTGATGTCATTTTATGGACAGATAATTGGCTATTATCTTAAACTTAACGGTCGTAATATTTGTATATTTTATTCTATAGCGGACAACGTAGCAGGTGGGTCTCCTATATGGTAAGAGAACACCGCCTCCCATAAACAATCGTAATTTTGTACTCAATTCGCATAACATGACGTAACATCTTTAAGACGCAGGATAAAACATATCTTAGAAACATTCTAGGATAATTGAAATTTCCTTAAACATAATTGAATTTGCCAATCATTTGAACACATTTGGGGCGGAAAACGAGACCATCAAGTGAATATGCAAATTATATGGAAAACCTCAACTTTTGTAATGCGGACAATTTTCTCGTCTTTTAACTGAATGATCAAAAATTTTCTTACATGAGAAACACAATTCACAAAAAATTTAATATAGAAGGGCGTTTTCATTAAAAATAAGTGTTTTAAATTTCCTCAATGCTAATAAAACTTTTTTTTAATATTACTGAAGGGAAACTGGCAGAAAGTTTAGATTGGATAAGTGGTCCACACATAGACACACTTAGGCGGTGGACCGCAGGTGTGTTGCCGACCTTTAGGCAAATGTTACGCTTTTTTAAGGTCCCTAACTTATTATTATTTGGAAATAACTTTGAAAGCAACTGTTTCTTCTGAGACATGGGACGCGGCACAAATACCTTAAAAATCAATCAGTTGTGGAATGAAAAACATCAAGGTGATGCAAACGAGTATTAGGATATTAATACACTTTAAATATAATATAATTTATTCGGCCTGTGGAAGAACTTTAGTGTTTTTTGGAGTGTTTTAACACTTCTGCACCCATGGAAGAGCCATGCTGAAGCATATGCCGACGCACAAATTGAGCCGGCTCATCCACACTGATACAACGCGCTCACAGAATACAAAAAATGCTGCTTAAGAGGCGTAATATGCCGGCAACACAAAGAAAGCACGGACTATGGCTCGATTGTCCGGTGGGGTTCTCTTACCATATAGGAGATACCTGCTCTTTAGTCCGGTATCCCATTAAAAATAATAATACTGCAATTTTAATAGGGACTAAAAATCAGGAGTATTGCGAATTAAATCACTATGCTCGACCCCTTGGAATTCTAATATTGGGTGAGGTCTAGTATTCTGCAATTAGAGCATGCGATATATTAATTGCCAACTGTGGTTCCCCTTAATTGAGTAGGCGGCTGTCATGCCATTTTAATTATGACCATTTAAATAGGACTTTAGTAAGCACCGAAGAAGTACCTAGCTATTATTTAATTAAATAAATTATTAAATATTATAAGGCTCTATATACAATCGGATTGTATTTTCTCGACCAGTTAATTTAGGCTATAGTATCACAACCTAGAAATATTATAAAATAATTTTCAAATACATTTATTTTAATTCTATAACAGACAACAGACAACCAAGACAAAAAATTGTGTTGCCGGCATTTTAAACCGCTTGAGCGGCACTTTTTAGGGACTCCGATATCCTCACTCACTCTGCGAAACACAGTAGAATTACTGTTTCAAGTACAACTACCATTACGTATACCATTTTTATATTCTGTATTTTATCTTATAGCAGCAACACGCCATATCGTAGACACAAAACAATTTTTATCTGTCAGGATATATAGATTCACATGCATGGAGATTTAAAATAAATTGCCCGGGTATTTCAAAAAGGGGGTGAAATTAAATTGATAATTTATCGCCTATTAATTGGTCCCGTTGGCTTTCAGGTTTTTGAAAATGCACGTTGCATTTCATGCTGGAAATGAAACGAATTAAATTTCAGCTCGACGCAAGAGTTATTATAAAAGGATTTTAATACGATTCGAGAAACGTGGATCGAATACAATATGGATATTATCATATTTAATTACGTATTTTTAAGTTTTTTATTATAAATCCATTTATTTATGGTGGGTGAGCGTTATATAAACACTTTTCTATTCAGATTCCACAGAGATTAAGTGGAAAATAGTTTTTATAAATATTAGGAGAATATAATTATTAGGAGAAGAACAATGTTTTCACTCATTTAGTTTCATATCTTGTACTCTTTTCTTCAGTGGAGCGAAATTTTTCTCATGTTTGTAAATGAGGCGCTGAAAATTGTCATTCAACCTCATTTACGCGACATACCATGCGCGTTTTTTTTACATAAAATGCGACATACAAATGTATAAATAAAGAAATTAATGAATGTATTAAAATTTATGTCTTCTAATACTTATAAACAGTATACCATATGTGAAGCATATATGCTGACGTACTAATTGGGCCGGCTCGTACGAAATGATACCATGGGCTCACAGAATACTCAGCATAAAACGGTACTTGTACTGTATTTCGCAGAGTGAATAAGGATATCAGCAGAGTAAGAGTGAGTAAGGAGGTTAAAAGCGCCGCTTGAGTGGCGTAAAACTCCGGCAACCCAACCATTGCGTGGACTGTGGCGCGGTTGATCACGGGCGGTGGGGGTCTATCATAAAGGAGATCCACCTATTCCGTTATCTAATATAGAATAAAATAAAATATGTCAAGAAATTAGTTTTTCTTTTTTAGAACTTGTCCGCGCTTAGCGGTAATGTTATTTTGATAGCTGATATATTTTAAATCGTAATTGCGATAGAGTATTAGAGGTAGTTAAATTTGTTAAATTAATTACTAAATCTAGTATTTAATTTGTGGGAATTGAGAGGTGTTATTAATAGACTTTTATTAGGTCAATGTAGTTACTACCAGAGGGATCGTGTCGACCCATATTTAACCTATGTCTACTGCCGTTACCATGCCTTTATATCTTTCAACTATGTATGATTTGTTCATATACGTAAGGCTTTATTTAAATTCACCGATGTCGTCAACCCCCGAAACCGCCGTGATACGCAGAGACTTTCTGATCTTTCCAGTCTTACCTAATATAGTAAAAGATGCATGTGCATATCTGTTAGGATATATAATAAAATTCCTAGTTAAATCACAAGATTGAAATTCAGAAAAAAAAGAATTGATTTAAGAGTAAACTATATGATTGCTCGAAGAAATGTAATTTTGTATTTGTTTGTGAGTTTGTGGACAACGTATATAAAATATTTGACTTCCCCGGCAACGCACCCGCGGCCATGCAAGGGCTATGGGTGTCCATGAGCGGAAGACAATTTACCGTAGGTGTGCCTCCTGTACGATTGCCACCGTTTTTATACAAAATAGTTGACTTGATATAAACATTAACATTTGGTTCGGATTTAGAACATTGGTTTGCATGCAAAGAAGTATTCTTGCAAAATATGCTGGCACTGTACTGAATAGTAAATATGTTTATAAGAAATAAAGTTTTATTATTTTTTCTTTCTTATTTTCAGATTGTTAGAGTATTTTAAGTGTGTAATTTAAGTTATGTAATTGTATCTACCTACTCAATAAATAACTACTTAATTTGTTATCAGAAAAATAATTTCAAGTCTATTTTATTCTGTGGCGTAACACAACTAAATATATTGAAAGAAACAAATAAAAAATAAAATTTCTTTATTTAACATTAGCTCTCTTGTAGTTTCTGTAGAGTTACTGTGTTATTTATATTTGACGTAAAATTGTGTTGAAATTGTGAAAAGATTGTGAAAACAAATCCGACGCGATGTTATGAAATCGGCTTCACTTCAATATAAAATCAAATAAATGGAAATGCATCCCGTATTTATGTATGCCCGTGGATTAGGTTTATGGATATTGGCACAGTTAGTGTACGTACACTATGCAAATTCAATTGAGCATTGCACTCTAAGCGACAACTTTGGTGCTATGCAATTGGCTATTAGCGCAACCCTATGCGGGTCTGGCCACAGGCCGCGCTCAAACTTCGCGTCGGATAACTTTCCGCAAAACCGAGCAGACTCTGTCATAATCTGGAATTATATTTGAATAATACATAAGCTGAAACTTCGTGGAAATTGTGAATTAATCCCTATCTACATTGCCGATAGAGCTCGCCCTCCTATATTGCGATGGAAAGTTATTACACCGATGTACAACGAACATCGCAACCGCTATTTTGTTGGGCATTGTAACCGGTAATTTAAATTGTGAAGAGGCCGAGTTCATTATAGTCTCTACACTTTGGCTGAGTTGTTTCCGTTGAACAGTGGCTTAAATAAATTTAGAGCCCCGTAGCTAACTGATATTCAGCCTACCACGAAGAGAGATGTATTGGGTTTGATCCCCGATCCGTATAACAAAAAAATATAATTTATTCGGTCTTTGGAACGGCTTCACTGTAGCCGGACGAATGTTTTAACACTGTATTACCCGTGGAAGAGTCACACAGAAGCATATGCTGACATATTAGTTGGGCGGGCTCGTCCGTAGTGATACCACAGCCTCAGACAATTCTAAACAAATATAATATAAAACAATACTTGTACTGTGTCTCGCTAAGTGACTCACTACTTATACTGGAGTTATATTATGTCGCTGAAGTGTCGTAAAAACCAGCAACACACTTAAAGCCTAGATTATGACATGTTTCTCTAGGGCGGCGGTTATCTCTTATCAATAAGACGAACCACCTATCCAATAATCCGCTACATAATAAAAAATATCTAAAACTGATGTTTTTTAATTTATATCAATAATTATTCTACAAATTCTAAATAATACTGTGTTACTTTGAAAGAGTGTACCTGCGTTAACTTATACCGCTTATTTGCCGAAGAAGCCGGCAACACAATCAAACATGAGTTTATGTTATATATTACCATTATAGGGACTCACTCAATTGTGCACAATATAATAAGTCTAAAACTGATCATTCTTTAAAATACTTAGAAATATGAAACCCTTGTACAAATTCGTAATCATAGTCTTTTGATATTACGCGGTGGCCATTTAAAAAGAAATATCCATCAGAATATCTGAGCAGAAATATTCAAATTTAGGGATAGTATCACGGAGAGCGTATTTTTCTAGTGTCATAAAGCCATAACGTAATTTAAAACAGAGGCGCGACCGGAACGCAACTTGGTCTAGTGCCAGCGACGCGGGATGCAACCTTATCCCCACGTAAACTTTTAAGAGCGTTGTAAAGCGTTGGCCGTTTTTCCAGATCCGGGAACATCTAGGGAAACGATATTGACGTGAAATTTATTTGATATACTATATATATTTGTTTTATGCATTGTAAGACGCTATATCGGCGATAGTGGTCCAAAATTTTTCTTTTATTGTGTTTGTATGTGTAGAAGGCACTGAAAACCTACGCTCAACTTTTAAGCTTATATTTGTAATGTTTACATATCCTAATTTTATTGTATTCATAATTATTACATATTAAGTTATAATACTCATAATAAAATGAATTATATTTATAAATATTATTATTATTTATAATAAAGCAGACAACGGAGCAGGTGGCTCTCCTATATGGAAAAAGAACACTGCTGCCTATGGACTACCACAGTACGCGCATTGGTTGTGTTGCCGACTTTTTACGCCATTTAAGTGGCATTTTTAAGTGCCTTCTATATCCTCTCTCGCTCAGACAAACATAGTACAACTACCGTCTAACGCTGAGTATTCTGTGAGCCCGTGGTATCACTTCGGACGAGCCGACCCAATAGAGAAATTAAAGAGATTAAAATACTTTCTTTAAACTTTTTATATGAACGAAAAATTTTTCTAACAAAAATTCATTACTTTAAACTGTAGAATAGCGACTGCGGGACTGAAAATTCGACAGATTTTTAACGCCGTCAAGGAACGATAACGTGAAAACGACTTCGTAAGTAAGTGCTCGTAATTTTTTACTACTATGATTGTAGTGCCGAATGACTTTGCGATTATTACATTTTATTATAACAGCTACGTTTTGTCTCGTTTCCTGCACTAGTTATTTCCAAAATATAACTGACTTTTGTCTCTACGTGCCAGAGTTTTATTTCTCTCACTATGTAGAGCATCTCATTTAATATTAAACACATTTATTGTAGTACTTATGTTCAATAATTAAGAAAATATTTGAAAGTGATAATTTTTATTCTTTTTTACTAACTCTAAACTGTCTAACATTTTATTGCATAAAAGGTGATAAAGTCAAATCTGGCATTAACAATGGGATTAGAACCATTAATTGTTGTTACAATCTTTGTTAAATGTATATGTTTCCCTATAACAGACAATTTGTGTCGCTCTCACAAGATTTAATAAGAAAATAATGAATACCTAACTACCTTTTTTATAAATCAACGTTTTATCTTCATTTTTTAGCTCAGTAAGAAGAGATAGTGATAACCCTATAATGAGAGAATAATGCTATAGCAAATGCATATGATATATTAGTTGGGCCGGCTTTTCCAAAAAGATACCATGGACTGAGACAACCAGCGTGAAATAGTACTTGTACTCGTGGAGAGAGATTACCGAAAGGCCCACTTACCGCTTTCTGTAAAAAGTCGGCAACACATCTAAAGCGTGCATTTATGGGCATCAGTGATCTCTTAACATTATAACCCGCTTCTCTAAGTTTACGCTATATAATTAAAAAATAAAGTTACTCTGAAACTTTATCAGGTTTATTGTGTTTGTCGCAAAATCCTAACAATTATTAGAATAGTCTATTCCCACTGAATAAATATCACAGAAATGGTTCACAACAGTTATCAAAGAATGACATCTAAATTATATTTTCCAAAGTAATATTGGTACAAGTAAAATAATACAAAAATATAATAACTTTAATGAAAATGTATCCCTGCGGCTTGGCAGACCCTTGTCATATTATATAAACTTGAAGATACACGTCCTATGAGATTACCTTTAACTTTGTAATCATAACACGCTGGTTTTTGACCAGAGCGCAAAGGTTTTCCAGTGCGGTTAACCTTACGTTATTACACATTGGAGTTAATTTTATAACAGTTTGAATAACTTAGAAAATAGCGCAACTTCACATTACAGACCGAGTGCATTTTATACAGTATGTTGAAATTTTGTTTTAGTAATGACTGATCCATTAAATGTCACAGATAATCCCATAACTGTCTGTCATGAAATCGCCTTTAAATAAATATATGTTTATGTTTCAGATAATAAAATTATGAGTATGCTTTTATAATAAAAAAAGTGAAATAAATAGTGATTTCTTTTTTCAAGATTTGCACGTATAGACGAGAGTATTATTTCTCTAGCCGTGAGCATTTAGTACAACAATTCATGAACACTTTCTAGCAAAGAACTTTCTAGAAACTTGAGAATGTCGTGGCTTAATGGATTTAAAAGTGTACCATGAAGCGAGAGGTATCGGGTTCGAATCCGCGTCCGGACGATTATAAATTTAATTTATAATTAATTCGGTCTCTGGAAGGGCCCTGTCCTGTCTACTGTCCCATGCGTGTACCGTGTTTCGCAGAGTGAGTGAGGATATCGGAGGCCACCACAAGTGACGCTAAAGCGGCATAAAAAGCCGGCAACACAACCAGTTCGTCGAATGTGGGGTAGTTGTTCACGGTCGGCGGTGTTTTATATAATAAAAAAACGAGCATGAGGCACCTGGAATAAACTGTCCTCCGCCCGTGGACACTCCCAAGCCTTGCAACGTCGCGGCAGCGTTGCCATTATATTGCTTTGCATTGGTAAAATAAATGCATTAAAAAATTTAAATTAATATTTTTAACTAATAATAGACATAATTCAAAGCAAGCATAATCAGAGCGAAGTGAGTTTGAAAATTCGAAACTAATTTTAATGCAATGCAAAAGTAATTACGGCGGGCGAATAAATCACAGTACGGTTTTATTAAAGCAACATAAATACGCAACTATAGCACGGGTTGGGTTAATCTCAGTTGGCGTGCGTTGCATCCTATTAAATTAAACGTAACAGCCGTCTGTATGTTCAGATTCGGTATGAATGAACATGTGTCGTTGCGTATCCTCGTGTATCATTCAGACAACGGTATCTGATCGTGCGTTCCACTAATATCGTGTCCGGTCTATCGTGATATTGACGTGTCGATAATTAAGTTAGGTTATGTAATTGCTAACTTACACTTCGATATACCCAGTTGGATTATCACGTTTCGATTTCTATTAGTGCATTGAATTAGTTTCTTCACCCGTGGGTGAACCTGCTGAAGCATATGCGGACGCACTCATTAGGCCGACTCGTCCGAAGTGATACCACGGTTTCACCGAGTACTCAGCGTGAAATGGTACTTTTACTGTGTTTCGCAGAGTGATTGAGGATATCAGAGGCCTTTAAAATGGCGCTTAAGTGGCGTAAAAAGCCGGCAACACAACCAATGCGCGGATTGTGACACGGTTGTCGATGGGCGACGGTGTTTTCTTACCATATAGAAGACCTGCCTGCTCCGTTGTCCGCTATACTATAAAAATAGAATTAGTTAGATAATTTGTTAATGTATCTTTTAATAAAAATGTAATAATGAATTTAAAGTTTGATGGCTTTCACCTCAATGTTTAAGACATTTTGTGCCACGCACCATCTCTCCGTGGAATCAGCTGCCAACAGGTCTATTTCCAAATCAATACGACTTGGGGATTTTCAAGAAAAGAGCGTACATATTCCTTAAGGGCCGGAAACGCACCCGCGGCTTTTCAAGGGCTAGTCGTGTCCATGGGCGGAGCACCGCTTGCCCTAAGGCTCCCCTTGCTAGTTTGCCACCGTTCATATAAAAAAACCACAAATTTTAATATACGATAAGATGACTAAAACAACAAAGAAAGCACAATCTCAGTATTTTTTAATGACTGGGGATTAACGTTAATTTATTATTTTTAAAGTACATTTTGTATTTGTAGCGTTATTTCTTAAATAAAATAAATTATGTTTGAATATTTGGTTATTTAGAGGGATTTTTTTTCAAGAGCAGTTTTAAACTGACCTTGATAAAAACGAAAAAAGAAATTATAAATTCGCCATGTTTTCTCCTATATCGATGTCGGTGAACCGATTAAGGTTAAGTATGGCGTTAATTGAAAAGCACTATTTTTCCACATAAAATTGGTAGTTTTTACGATCCTGAAAGGACAGATACAAAATTTTAGTTTTAGGTTTTTTTCGTTCATATCTATACAAAATACACATCCATGTCGACCAAAAACGTATTTTACAATTTAGCAATAACTTTTAAACTACATAAAAATATATATCTTCTTCTTCTTCTTCATCAGCCCATTCAAGTCCACTGCTGGACATAGGCCTCCCTCAAAGACGCCCACCCACTGCGA
>DWCF01000205.1:0-57746 GCA_018230265.1 Delias oraia | reverse complement strand
CATCATTCTACAAATAATTTTTATATTATTTATTTATACATAAATATTATATTTCTGTGGATTTCAAACTCATCACCTATTCATCTATTATTATTGTAGTTTCATTGTGCTATTATATTGCTCACAAAAAATAATTTAAATATAATATTGAGAAATATGACACTTTTTTCGTTATTTATCAAAGATACCTATTGTTTACTCAAAAGTTATAATGAATGTGTTTATATTTATCAGTGTGGGAGAAAATAAAAAATCAAAAGGAAGGCGAGCGGTTTGTGGCCGAAAATGATGAAGAATTTGAAGATTCACAAGGAAATGTTGTTAATAGGAAAACCTATGAGGATTTGAAGCGACAGGGATTACTATAAATTAGAATTCATAATGTTATCAGTAAATGTGTCTAAACTCATTTCATTCTTTGATTTTCTTAACTTCAATTTTTAAATTACATTCTAAAATATAGTATAGTAGATTTAGATCCATTTTTTGAGTCTCTGAAATATTTTTTATAAAATATAATAAAAAACATAATTTATAACTAATTTATTGATCACTAAATATACAATTTTTGTTCACTTTATAAATTTTACACCTAAATTGCCTAATACAGCCTTTTTTTCAAGGAATGTGAAAAATAGAAAATTGGCAGCAATTGACATATTTAAGTAATAATTATTTTTCTGACGTGAACAATTACTTTAGAATAAATATTAAAAATCTAATTTATGACATAAAAAATTTCATCATTTATCTTGTCTGCCATCTTCATATTTTATCTCTTGAATTTATTACTCAGTCTTAACACAAATGACCAAAATAAACAGATATGAAAAATGAAATGCATAAACTTAAATAGTGAAATTTTATTTTATACTTCAATATAAATTAATTGTAGTATCTGTAAGCAATGAAAACATGAGATAGCCTATGAATCAAATAGGTCTCAGAAAACTCATAAAAACTTTATCTGTAGTAATAAATAACTGTAATATATAATAAACAAAATGCAACTGGGCAGCTAATATCACTTTACCTTATAGGAAACACAAAATCAGTTTGGTCTTACTTCTTACTGTGATATCACCCAGAAATACTTAAAACTATAAACATGATTTACAACTCATCATGTGATTCCCTTTTTTGTTGTTGCTGAATGAAGTGGGAATCATCACACGCTGCAGGAGATGTTAAATCAATTTTGTATTCACAGCGATATGGTTCTGTTACAGATGTCAATTTAGTTTCTAGACCACATGTTATGTGCACATTGGTTATTCTTGCTGGTCCATTCCAGCATGTAACTCCATTTGTGTACTTCATGATAGAATATTTATTGTCTCCATCTCCTGCCCACTCTCCCCAGTTGCCTAGTCCAACTTCTCCACCACCATTTCTTGATTTTTGTGTGACTTTATCAAACAAACAGAGCTTGTACACATATTCTTTGTCCTCAAATTCTAGACATTCTCCATCCATTGTTGCATATTCTTGATTCAACCCATAATCCTTTTCCAAATTTTGTTGCATTGTTCTAATATTGGATTCAATCTCTCTGACAGCTTGCTCTGCTTCATTATACAGTTTTCGGGCTTCTGTAGCTTCGTCAATAATTTTCTTAGTTTCATCATCATAAGTTTTTGATTGTCCATCAAGTTGATCATCAATATTGAGATCATGTTGTTCAATGTCTTCTGTTTCTTCTTCATCTTGATCCTGATCCTGGTCTTCCTCGTGTGACAGCTCATCTTCATGCTCCTCTTGTTCTTCTTGCTCTGGACGAAACATACCTTCCTCCATCATTAACAATGGCTTTAGCAAAGACCACACAGATGAAACAAATGTATCCTTATCAACAGCTTCATTGTCTCCAAAGAAATATTGCAACTCTTCCTGATCTACTTCACCATCCTTGTTTTTATCAAATACATTCACAACTCTAATTTCATTGACACTTAGAATGCCATCTTTATCTGAATCATATTTATTGAACTGCTCCATTGCTGCTTTAAGAAGCTCTTCCTTTTCTAACGCAGCTTTTCTTTCCTTTTCCCTCTCTTCTGCTTCTCTGTAAACTTTAAGAGCTTCATTTTCCTTGACTTCAATTTCATTTTTTAATGATTCCTTTTCTTCTTTTATTTTCAAAGCTTCTATCTTATCCTTTTCTAATTGTGATAACAGATCAGCCATTTCACTGCGTTTTTTAGTACCTTTTTCGATCAATTCTAGCCTCATTGAGTTACCTGCTTTATGCAGTTCAGCTAACTGTTGGGCTTGTACTCTTGCTTCACGTCCGAGCTCTTCGCAAGTATCCAAGCACGTGTCAGGTACAGCATACTCATCAGTTCCATCACAACAATCACAGATACCATCATTTACTCGTGAACTTGGAATGTTTTGCGGTCGATGGCCTGCATTAGTGCAGTGGAAAACACTGTTTAGACACGCCGATGTTCCGGGCTCATCGCTTCCATCGAAACAGTCGCAGTAATCATCGTTTACGTAACTAAATGGAATAGTATTAGTACCATCAAAACATGTAAAATCTTTTGTAGGTGAATAAAGCGACGCTTTGGATAGAGAAACGCCGCGAGGTCGTGGTACGTCGGAGAGAACGAAAATTACAAGTGAAGAGGTGACTAAAATAAATGACTGTAACTTACTTAGCCAAGTAGAATAAATCATGATTAATTTAAAAGTATTCACCGATACTCGTCTCTTAAAAGTAGAGCGAAAATTGATATTATAACTCGAAGTCGGTAGATATAGTGTTAGTAAAAATATAAATGACAGCCAAGTGCCGACGAACAGCGGCTGACTGGTAGGGAATGACGATTTGACAATGTATTCACTTTCAATTTCAAGACAGTTGCTTCCACACAGATAATCGAATTAGCTTAAAGCGTTTTATATAGATTTTAGATAGATGTAAAATAATGTTATTTATAAAATATGTACTAATACTATTTCCTGCATACTTCGATGAAACAATATAAGCTCTTAGATTTTATTAAGAAATAAATACATTTTAGATGGGCAGTAATTTCTTTACTCAAGTTTACTCTTTACTCAAACTAGTCATTTGAAACTATGTATTTAAAAACTAACTGTGTCCGCGACTTCGTTCGCGTGGTTGTGCGGTTATTGTATTATGCGGTTTCCTACTTACGTGCATGGCTAAGATGAGAAAATAGGGTACAGAAAAAAAAAATTTATTTTAAGTTTTATTGAATAATTGTGATCATAGAGATGATTATGATAATTGATTGACCATAGGTACAATACACAATCCGTGCATTGGTTGTGTTTCCGGCTTTTTACGCCACTTAAGCAGAATTTTAAGGGCCTCCGATATCCTCACTCACTCTTCAAAACACAGTACAAGTACCGTTTCACGCTGAGTATTCTGTGAGCCCGTGGTATCACTTCTGACGAGCCGGCCCAATTAGTGCGTCAGCATATACTTCAGAATGGCTCTCTCACGGATTAAAATTTATACACAGATTACAATTTTGTCGCAAAAATGAATTTATATCATAAAAGTCCGTATACCATAAATACAACAAAAAAACTAAAAGCCGGCAACGACCCACAGCTCTGCAAGGGCTGTGATTGATCGTGGGCGGAATACCGCTTGCCCTATACGAGCCTGAAATGGATCTGGTTGAACCTCGGTGGGTCCACGAGAAACGAGAACTTCATCATGACCGACAAGAGACGGATATTCTAGCATGTCTCTGTGATCAATAGGGTGAAGACCGGTAGTGATCATCGTATCGTAAGAGGCACACTGAATATCAACGTACACTTTAAAGGTCCAGCCTCGTGAAGTCTACGCTCCGACCTGATCGGCCCGATGTTCAGGACCCTGAAAGTTTTCAACTCGAGCTATTTAACCGCATTATTTTCTTTGAAATGCATGAGTATATAGATAGTAAATAGTATATAGAGTATATAGACGCATCCGTATGAGAAAGCCTTCGATTCGGTGGAAACATGGGCGGTGCTTGAGTCTCTCCAGCGATGCCGCATTGACATTCGGTACATTGCAGTGTTGAAGTGTTTGTATAACAACGCCACCATGTCGGTCCGAGTACAGGAGCAGAGCACGAAGGCGATTCCACTGAGAAGAGGTGTAAGACAGGAAGACGTTATATCTCTGAAACTGTTTACTGCCAAAATGGAGGAAGCCTTCAAATTCCTGGAATGGCAAGGACTTGGCATCAACATCAACGGCGAATACATCACTCACTTGCGGTGTGAGGAATTCAGCATGATGCTTGAAGACCTCAACCGAATTTCACAAAGGGTGGGCTTGAAAATGAACATGGATAAGACGAAAGTTATGTCGAAAGCCATAGTTGTGCCCATCCCAAATTTTGTTGGAAACTCGGTACTTGAAGTTGTCGATTCATATATCTATCTAGGGCAAGTAGTACAATTAGGTAGGTCCAACTTCGAGAAAGTGGTCAACCGTCGAAACTAACTAGATGGAGCAGCGTTTCGGACACTACGCAAACTCTTTTCATCCGTCATACCTCAGTGCCTTAAAACGAAGGTCTTTAACCAGTGTGTGTTAACCAGTGATGACTTACGGTGCGGAGACGGGGTCTCTCACCATCAGCCTAATCTCAAAGCTCAGGGTCGCTCGGCAGCTATGCTCGGTGTTTCGCTACATGATCGAATCAGAAATGAGGATATCCATAGACGAACTAAAACTAACGACATAGGCCGCCGAATTATCAAGCTGAAATGGCAAGATGTGGTTGGTCACATCGCACGTAGAGCGGATGGCCGTTGGGGTCGAAAAGTGTTAGATTGGAGACCACGGACCGGCAAGCGCAGCGTGGGACGTCCACCCACAAGGTCGATAGACGACCTTATAAAGGTCGCCTCCGACACTTATTCATGGAGGTCCAAGCGGGAGGCCTATGTCCAGTAGTGGACGTTTTACGGCTGAAATGATGAGGTGAGCTTTCTGCTCGCATGCCACCAATTAAATAAATATATATATATATTAGATGGCAACTTTAAAAATATCTGTTGTGGCGGCGACTCTCTTCACTCTTCAGAGTTCAGGCGAGTCCCGAACAATGAGCATTTAACGGTATTAAAATACCTTGATTCTTTAGTGGTGCTTCCTAAAACTCTTTCACCTATAATATTTTTGATGTAACATTTCTGAAGCCGAATTTTTTACAACCTTTGGCTTTGTAAACAATCTTTAAAATGCACTAAGCTAGTTAATAACTAACAAAAAAACTACCACATTAAACGATCTTGATAATATCTTAACTAAAATATATTAAAAACATCATAATAATGAATTTAACAAAACATAATAATATGAAAAATATTTTCAATTCTTCCAAATTTTCAATGTTAGAAGGAAAAGTTGATCATCGAATACTTAGTTGCCTAAATACAATGGGATTTGAAAAGCCTACAGAAATTCAAGTTAAAGTTCTACCTCATATGCTAATTGGTGATGATGTTATCGCAGCAGCTAAAACTGGTAGTGGAAAAACCCTTGCATTTCTAATTCCAGTCATTGAAAGTTTGTTGAAACATAAGCATACTAAGGCTCATGGTAAGAGCTATTTTTTACTATATTAAAATTTAATTCACATTCTGTAAAGAAAAATACTTTAAATAATCTGCTATAACTTTTTTAGGAATAGGTAGTATTATTATATCTCCAACAAGAGAGCTTGCTTTACAAACTTCCGAAGTACTACAAAAATTACTTACACACATAAATTTGTCACATGCATTGATTGTAGGAGGTGTAAAAAAATTAAAAGAATTATTAGCTATTCAAAAAGGTATGGCAAGTATTAATTTCTATTGCAGAAAGAAATATTGTGACTTATTTTCTAAGCATAAATTTACTGGATCATGTAGCTTTTATCTAAAACTCTAAACTTAAATCTTCAAGTTTTTAAAGCCCTCTCTTTGCTATAACTCTGATTACTTTATGTTTGATTCCAGGTGTTAATATAGTTGTTGGTACACCTGGGAGAATATTGGATCATTTAGATCATACAAATGAATTCAACATTCATAACTTGAAATGTCTTATATTGGATGAAGCTGACAAGTTACTTGAAGCTGGATTTGAGAAACACATAACAGGGATAGTTAATCATATACCAAGTAAATTCACCTTCATTTATTAAAATAAAATGCACAGAATTAAAATATTTAAAATGTTATATTTAAAAGTGTTTAGTAATTGCAATGAAATATTGTTATTTGATTGACACTGTATTTCATGGTGTTTATATTATTTTAGAAAATAGGCAAACTTGCTTGTTCAGTGCAACAATAGATGACAAAGTAAAAAATCTTGCTCGTCTTGCGTTGAATGAAAAACCTGTGCATGTGGCCCTTACAGATGACAAACAATCAACAGTTATTGGCCTTAAACAGGGGTAATATAAATTTCCTTTATATTAAATTCTTATTTCCAAATTATCACAATAGTAAAATAGCAGTTATAGTAAATAGTTTAACTTGATTTAGATAAATGTTCTATCATTATTTCAGCTACTTTATTTGTCCAGTAGAAAAACGAATACCATGGTTATTTAAAATGCTTAAGAAAGCAAAAAAACTAAAACTGATAGTTTTTTTTTCAACATGCAAATCTGTTGACTTTCATTTTGAATTCTTCAGGGAATATTGTAAAGCTCCAGTTATAAGAATACATGTAAGTTTCATGTTCACAATTAATTTTATTTACTAATTTAAATTCATTCAGTCTGTGTCTGTGTTTTATCTAGTTTTGTAATTAATATATCTTCCAGGGTCGGCTAAGTCAAAGTAGACGTACAGAGGCTTTTCAAAGATTTGTTGAAGCTACTAGTGGAATTTTATTTTGTACAGATGTAGCTGGAAGAGGATTGGATATACCGGCTGTTGACTGGGTCGTTCAGTTTGACCCACCTACAGATGTTAAGGTATCAAAAAAATTATGTTCCTATTTGCACTGATTGAAAAGTCTTATCAGTAAATTGTCCCACCTGCAGTGGTAACTGCTGATGGGACTCAGAATGCCATGAATGTTATACATATAGGTTTATTACTATAAAAGAAGTGTAGAAAATTAGATCTGCTTTTATTAAACAATTATTCTATTATATGTAAAGTAATTATTACATGTAAAATTTTAGGAATATATACATAGAGTAGGCCGTACAGCAAGAGGCTTTACTAATACTGGAAATGCTGTCATACTGTTGAGGCCAGAGGAAGAAATTTTTACAAATTATTTAGAAAACAACAAGATTTATTTAGATAAATATAACTTTGATTCACCTAATGGTGAAGTACAAAAAATGGTAAGATTTTATCTTTATAATGCTTGAACTATATTGGCTTATATATTGTTTGTTTTTTATTGTTAATTTTTTAGTTAGAAGACCTAATTAAAAATAATGGAGTAATGAAAACACTAGCCCGGAAAGCATATTTAGCATTCCTAAGATGCTATGTCAAACATCCTTTAAACAAAGTATTTAATATTAAAAAATTGGATTTAAAACTGGCAGCACTTGCTTTTGGATTTCTAGAACAACCTCATGTCGACTTTCGTATCCTTTTTATATTACTGTATGGATAATTATCTACAAACTAGATTTAATTAGGTGTAGTACAAGCCCTGTCTCTTAAATGAAACAGCTGTAGAAATTATCAATTGAATTAAACAGTTGAACACATTGAAGTAGTGCTCAAATATTAAGATTTTTTATGGTATAGGGGCTACGGAGCAATGGGTTTCATGGGCACGAAAACCCTGCCGCCCATGGCCTATCACGCCACATTCCGCTTTTTAGTATGTTGTCCAATATTCCCACTCAAACAGTAGAAGTACTGTTTCAAGTACAGGGTGGACCATAAATTAGTTAACATTTCAAAAAATCGTATCTCGCCCGACCACTGTTAACTCCTTCCAGAGACTGAATAACTTATAAATGTCTTTACCAGTATTCGAACACAGTACCTGTCCCTTCATGGTAGACTTAAAAAACCACTTGGCTACAAAGCTTTCAAAACTGACTACATCAAATTCTGTAATATGTTAATATTTATATAAAAATTTCCTTAACAAACTGTCCAGTAAATAAGGAAAGAAACAAGAAAAGAAAATAACGGTGTAATTTTGGAAATAAGTTATTTTATTACATGTATATTATTAGAAGTCATGAAACTATGTTAATGTGGATATGAAAATAATTGTCTTTAATTCTTTCACTAATTATCTAAAAAGTTGTTTTTACATTACAGCATAAACTGATAATTATTTTTATTATAGAAATTGTGTTTTTTGTAGAATTTTTTTACTGCATTATTGAATTACAAAATGTAAAATAAAGAGAATAGATACAATAAATGAATTCAAACCAGCAAATAATATTTCTTAATATCTGATTGGTTACCATAATAATATATTGCTAACACATCAACTAATAGACCTCTTATTATTACCCTTTTGCCTATAAATCTTAGTTTTCTCTGCTTTTTTATGTGCTGGTATATTTAAATTTTTAAAGTAACCAAATCCACCGCCGCCTTTCCGTTTATGAGTGGGACCTCCTTTAGGTGCTACTTTTAATTCAACAGCTGGTGGTACATTGAAACCAAAGGATTTTGATACTTTGGCCAAGTCAATAGTATCAATATCGAAAATGGTTTTTAAATGATGTGAATCATACGCCCGGAGGTAACTCTTGAATGCTTCTTTTGCTGATTGGTTAAGGAAGTAATTCCTTGATATTAACTTCTCCAGCTGAAAATTATAATTTATATACATATTAAACAAAAAGAGCATTACTCCAACTGTATTTCTTTATGGATATTAATAAACAATTTTCAGTCGCTTTTTTAATATAATTACTTATAAATAGACTAGTCCACACATTTTTATTACAACCAAAATAACGATATTTTGTATAATATGTGATGTATGTATAGTATTAAATAATAAATTTACCTGCAACTGTATATCTGAGACTTTATTCCACGAGAACTCGAACTCATTGAGGGTGACCTTTGACTGTTTTAAATATCGAAGAAACCCTAGTTCTTCAGGCCTTAGGAACAAAAGCGCGTGTCCACTTGTTCCTAAACCGCGAGCAGTACGGCCGACCCGGTGAATATATTCCTTCAAAACAAATAACAATTTAAACTCCACTATTTACAAATTTAAAAACGATTTAGAATGAAGGTTAAAGTTCAATTATTTTTCGTTAGTTATTAGCTTTGGAGGCTTTTATTTGAACATGCCATTTAAGATTTATATAAAGAAAATATTTGTACCTTAGGATCATCTGGGGGATCATACTGTACAATCCAATCAACAGCTGGTATATCCAGCCCTCTAGCAGCGACGTCAGTACAAAGTAAAATACCGCTTTCCGCATTACAAAACTGGAAAAATGTAGTTGTACGCTTCGCTTGCTGCTGCTTTCCCTATAATTAAAATAGGATTTTCAAGTGTTATTTTTTTATTATTTAAATCCTAAGCACTCATGGCTTTTATTGGGATAAAATAAGACATGTCGCCAAGACCGGCTTCTAGAACACACAACTATTCATAGAGGACAGATGTGCCAAAATCTGATACTAATATCTATTCGCTTGTTAGAGACAAGTATTTTAGCAGTGCTAGGTTCTGAGTAAATTGAAACGTAATATATCTATCTCTCTCTCGCATCCACAATTTCCAAATGGGACATTCATTCTCAAATACCAAGTGCCATTTTAAAATTCAATGCTTAGGACAATAACAAAGTCAAGGGAAAATGTAACTCATTTTTAGTACGGTAAAAAAGCTAACAATATAAACTCACATGTATAGACAAGACTGGCAGATCAATATAGTTAAACAGCTCATGGTGGTACTTGACAGACATACAGGTTGACAGAAATACCATCACTTTCTTCTTTCTATTTTTCTTCAGGAAAGTGAATAGCACCATTGCACGTTTCTCAGATGGACAGACTATATAACTGAAATTAAAAATCATAATTTGCCAAATGCCTTTGATTCAGATATTCTTATTTTGTGGTCTCTGTGCCTAGTAGTCACAATTCTGCGAGTGTCGGTATGATGATATTTACATAAATAACAGATAATGAAAAAAGAATATATAAAAAAATCTAAGAGATACAACTTAGGTATAACTATGAAACCAAAGATGAACATATTGAGAACAGATATATATAGTATCAACATCATCATTTCAGCAGTGAGACGTCCACTGCTGGACATAGGCCATTCCCTTGGACTTCCAAGAATAACCATTTGGGGGGTGATTGCCAGGCGTGTTGGCGATTGCAGTTCAGTTACATATACAGTATAAGTATGAACAAATAACAAAAGTTATGAATTATAAATAACGATTTTTTAAAAATGTAAAGAGAATATATTACATTAATTCGTTTACAGCTTAATATCATTCATATGTAAAAATATATGAATACTATCATCGCCTCTTTTAGTATTAAGAACAAATATTTAAATGATATGATGAAAATACCCCTGCTCCAAAGAATCCACAGTAGCTTGCTCCCTATGGTCATCCACTCCAACATACACAGGTTCATGTTTGACAGCAAGAGCAGTCAATGATTCTGTCTTCTTTGTTTGCGTCGCACTGAACAACATAGTTTGACGACGTTCTGGGAGGAGAAAATATAACTTTTATACAGTGTAAACTCTATATAACGACACTGAAGGGACTGTGAAATTTATAGCGTTATAAAGAGTTGTCGTTAAATGGAGAGAAGAAAAGGCAGATAGAAGACAAGCTAAACCAAATAAAGCTAATTGATTTCGACGCTTTAGGGAGTTTGTCGTTAAATCGAGGGTCGTTAAATGGAGTTTACACTGTATTTTAGAAAATGCAACTGGTCTTTTAAGAAAAGCTTTCACATTCCTTAAAGAACGGAAACGCACCCGCGGCTCTGCAAGTGCTAGGAGTGTCCCTGGATAGAAAACCGCTTACCCTAGGTGAGCCTCCTGCTAGTTTGCCATCGATTGTATAAAAAAACATTCTCTATTCAGAATTTACAATACTTTTAAAACAGAACAAAAAAAATATTTTTTTTTACTATAATCTCTCTCAAATCTAATTTGTCATAATACTAATTGCATCAAGATTTGATGGAACTTACTTGGCAAAAGCCTAATAATCTGCTTTACTTCCTCTTCAAATCCAATTTCAAGTATTCTGTCAGCTTCATCAATCACAAGACATTGTAAATTTTTAAACAGAAAGTCTGGAGTGTTTTGTAAATGGTCCAATAATCTTCCTGGTGTTGCTACTAAAATATTTATACCTGAAAAAGTTTCCATATTTTTTTTATAGTTATGTATATAGATTAGCATATTACTAAATAAGCTTTGCTGGTTAACATCAACTTCTGTTACTGGATTTTAGTAAAAAGCCTAAAAAAAACTAGTTTTTACATAATAATGTGATAAAAAATTAAAAGATTATTTTTTAAAACCATAGACATAACTTTTATACATAAGTACAAAGAGCTTGTTTCAATGCTTTTCTTATATGTAAAATTAACAAAATTATTTATTTTAATTATCACAATTATTTTTACCTTTTGAAAGTTTTTGTGCTTCCGTACTTCTGTTAGCTCCACCCATTACTAATCCATATGTGTGATGATGATATTTCATTAATTCCATTAAAACTCCAAATGTCTGCATGGATAACTCTCTAGTTGGTGATAAAATTATAACACCAGTACCTTAAAAAGATTTCTGCTTAAGCAGTGAAATACTAAAAATTTTTTTAGTTTTTTGTATGACAAGATTCAGATATCCATTCTGTGTTCATAAAATGACTAGAACAAACTCAAGTCTTTTAAAACAATACTAAATATGCCTCAACAGATGTCACCGGAAGCGCAAATATCATTGTTTTAATAGAGGGAGTTACAGTCAAATTTTCACATTCGCCTTTTTGTCATCATTATAATGTTTGACAACATTAGCTTAATATTAAGTTACTGCACTTTTAAAGAACTATCTGCAAAGACTTAGCTATATGATAGGCACTTCAATTTACTTACCATTTCTGGGTTTGAACTTTAATTTGTATATTAATTCAATTGCTGGTATCAAAAATGCCAATGTCTTTCCTGAACCTGTTCTGGCTGCTCCAACCAGATCTCTACCTTCTAGCAAAGGAGGAAGTGCCTTTGCTTGAATTTCTGTCATTGTAGTAAATCCCATATCTTTGATACCCATAAGTGTTGGTTCACAAACTTTATCTTCTAAAGATGTGAACTTTTGATCAGATAATATGCCTAAAGATAAGCTGGATCCTGGTACTGTAATGATAAATTTCCAAGTTGACATTTAACTTATATTGTTTATTTTATTTTTTATTATTATTCATACCAGACAATGGAGCAGATGGGTCTATATGGTAAGAGAATAACGCCCGTCTTGAACAACCCTGCTACAGTACGTGCTTTGGTTTGTTGCCGGCACTTTTAAGGGTCGCCGATATCCTCACTCAGTTTGCAAAACACAGTACAAGTACTGTTTCATGCTAAGTATTCTGAGAGGTGGAGTTAGTGTGGTATCACTTCGGTTGAGCCCGCCCAATAAACACGCAGCATGGCTCTTCCATGGGTGCGATATATTAAGACACTGGCCCGGCAATTGTAGAGCCCTTCCAGAGACCCAAAAATTATAATTGTCCGGATTGGGATTAACACCAGATAACCTCTTTCTTCAAGGTACACTTTTAAAACAATTAAGTTATGGAGTCTTTAGGAGTATAAAGATTTTTAAAATTATAATATTTATAACATTAGCCTGTGCCCTGTTATAAACGTATTGCTAAGATTATTTATTATATGAATGACTTACATTCATTCTCATTATTCTTATTGTCTTTGCCATGACTGTCAATTATTTCACTATTTGGATCATTTTTAGCTTGTTCTTCTTTTATTTCATTTCCAATTACTTCTTGACCACTTGTCTTTTGCTTATTCTTTTTCTTTTCTAAGTAAATAAAGGTTTTATAATATTAAATTTATTTTACATTCAAGTATAAGGAACATTTCTAAAGCTTCTTAATTATTATTTTTGCATCGATTAAAGATAAATCATAATCTTATTAAGTTGTGATAAGCACCAGTACATTATGCACCTACTTTTACTTGGGACAGCTTCAATATTGTTAGATGTTTCCAATGGCCTCTTGGTGGGTTCATTTGAGGATTCATCAGCTTGGTTTTCTTCTGAAATTTGCACGTTAATTATATATGACATATATAACAGTGGATGTAGACCTGTTACTAGTTTAAAAAAAATAGTATATTCGTAAACATAACATTAGTTGTTGATAAAATAATTAAATCATCATCATCATCATTTCAGCCGTAAGACGTCCACTGCTGGACATAGGCCTCCACCTTGGACCTCCATGCTGTCGGAGGGACCTGCATCATGCGTCTTTCGGCGACATTTATATGGTCGTCAATTCACCTTGTGGGTGAAATAATTAAATAATGAAAGAAAAGGTTTTTATACAAGTAACTAATAAATAATCTAGCTACAATTTTATGGTTACCTGTTATATTATCTTTTGATTTTTTTGCTGTAAGTTGCAATTTTTTCTTCTCCCTTTTCTTAATTTTTCTCATTAAAATTTTATCGGGCATTGGCATCTTAAAATTTTTATTAAAACCAAGAACGAGAAATTAAAATAAACATGTGCTAGACTTATAAAATACAATACAATAATTGCCGTATGAGAGGCCGATGCCTGTACGTCACACGCGGCAGTGCACAGAATATATATATAGACTGTATTCAATATCTACAGATATCCATAGTCTAAAGTCCTAAGCTCTATGGATAAAAATATGAAATTTTATTTGTTGCCATATGAAAATCGCTATTTTGAAACTTCGCCATCATTGAATTCAGATCTTGGTAGACCTATTATATTTACTATAAAAAAAGTAATAGTAATCGTAAGACGGGCTGGTTTCCGCAACTAGACAACATTATTGCGTTTATTTTACGTAGGATAAAAGTAATAGTAATTTATTTTAAAATTGTTATTATTATTTATAATAAAAATTAAATACTATTTGCTTTATTATATTGTATAAAGAAACAATGAATACAAATACTGAAAATAAAAATCCGAAATTTAAAGAATTAAAGAATGTTTCTAAGGAAACCCTTTCGGCCATAAAAATAATGGGATTCAAAAATATGACAGATATTCAAGCCGAAGTTTTACCCAAAGCTTTAGAAGGAATTGATATTGTAGCCACTGCAAAAACTGGGTCTGGTAAAACAATCTCATTTCTGCTTCCAGCTGTTGAAACAGTAGTTAATCATTTAAATGAAACTACTACAGGTACACTAGAAGGCTTTTTAATAACAGCCTAGGTTACTCTAGTGTAATTTATTTTATTGTTATTGTTTGATTTCAGCATCAGCTACATTTTGTGTTATTATATCACCTACAAGAGAATTGGCAATTCAAACACATACGGTTTTACAAGACCTTGTTTCATTTCATCGTGGAATAACAACAGCTCTTATTATAGGTGGAGAGAATAGAAAAGCACAAAGTTTGCTCTTATCTAAAGGTTAGAATTTACAAGAAACATTTACATTATTGTATTTTAAATATTATATATAATTTACCAATAAAGTATAAAATTATATAGCAAAATAAAGTTTTTGTAGATTAGGGTATATGTACCGATAATTTATTTATTCAAAATATTGGTTTAATTACTAAAATATAAATTTCAGAAATCAATATAGTAGTGGCAACGCCAGGCAGATTATTTGATCACATGAGAACTAAAGAATTTAATTATCAAAATGTATGCTGTCTTATATTAGATGAAGCAGATAAAATATTTCAATATGGCTTTGAAGAAGATCTTAAACAAATAATTAGTAGGCTCCCAAGTAAGTTAATGGGGTACACACTGTTTCAATTCCTTAATGGAAAATAGATTTTTCAAGTGTGATAAAAAAAACCTTTTGTACATAACTGTAAAATTAATAATTGCAGAAAATAGACAGACAATGTTATTTAGTGCAACTCAATCAGAAACAACAGAAGCTTTAGTAAATTCTGCCATGAAAGAAAATTATCATTCTATAAATATAGATGAAGATAATGATAGAGCCACTGTAGAAGGACTTAAGCAAGGGTAATATACAATCAAATAATCTTTTCTATTATAAATAAAAAAGTATTTTATATTTTAGTTCTTAAAATTTTAAGATTTATTGCTGGCTTTTGTAATGACAATGGAAATTGTACAATAAACTTTGTTATATTTACAGTTATGTGACATGTGAAACAGAATATAGACTATTTTGGTTACATAAATTATTGAAAAAGACACAAAAACAAAAAACTATGGTATTCTTCTCAAGTTGCAAATCAGTTGTATTTCATTATGAGTTTTTATCAAAATTTTATAACATGTCAGTCCTTTGCATACATGTAAGTAAAATATAAAATATTAGGCTAAAAACCAGTTTCTGTATCACATTCATAAATAGATACCACCTACTTGCTAACAAACATTTAGTTTTTCTTTAAAATATATATTTTATAGAAAAAAGTTAAACATTATATTTATTCTCTGAAATAAAATAAAATAATAGAATACATTATAATAACAAACCGGTTTTATATATTGTCATACACATAATGATATGATTAAAGTAATTTTTAAAATACTTCTTGATATTTGACTATTTACTAATGATATTTGTAGGGCAAGATGAATCAAGCCGATAGAACAAGTGTTATTACTAAGTTCTACAATGCAGAAAAAATGGCTCTGTTTTGTACAGATTTAGCTGCAAGAGGATTGGATATACCTGCTGTTGATTGGATAGTCCAATTTGATCCACCAGCTGATACAAATGTATGTACTTATTTTAAAATACAAAATCAATTTCTTTGATACTGAAGTGGTAATAAATTATTATTCTTATCTTTTGCCTTCTCTGACAAGTGGTCAAACTATTATTGGAAACTGATGGTAAATCTGACTGATGGTTTAAATTTTACACCTTAGTCATGTATAGGATGTGTTAATTGTTAGGTTTAACTTTGTTGATTAATGTTGGAATAATTTATATATTATGTACAATAATGAATTTTGATATCTAAAAAATAAACAATTTGTTGAAAATTTCAAAATTTTCAGGAATACATCCATCGAGTAGGAAGGACAGCTCGAGGTCTAGGCGCTAAAGGCCGAGCAGTATTATTACTGAGGCCAGAGGAAATAGAATTCATCGATTATCTAAAACAGGCGAAAGTATTTTTAGACAAATACGAAACGTGGGATAAATTCTGCGATTTAAAACCAAAGGTATGTCTTTTATTATGAAAAATATAATAGCGTCTCAAAGGGAAAGCAGTTCACACATCTGCATGTTGGACCAAAAGTTCTGTCTCCTAGGAAGCAAACCAAAATTGGATAAGCTCTGCAGGTTTAGGCTGTCAAAAATATGTCAGTAAAATACAGTCACTTATATTCGTTTGTTTAATTAGAAGAGACCTGTAAATTATTCTGTTGAAGAATATGGTTACTTAAAATATTACAAAGGCATACTTGCTATTTTGATTTGTAAAGAAATACCAACAATATACAAAGATTAATAGGAAATTACAAAAAAAAGTTTTACTTTAAAAGTAAACTTAAGGTAATCTGTGGACAGCTATTTAATATAATTAATGTTAATTATTTTTATTTCAAGCTCGATGAGGCCTTACAAGATCCTAAAATTTACCAAATGGCAGTAGACGCATTCGAAGGCTACATAAGGGGTTTTGAAGTGAAGAAATTAAAACATGTTTTCAATTTATTAAGTATGGATATGGATGCTGTTGCTAGATCTTTTGGTTTAAAAGAAAAACCCAATGTTGATATTCGTAAGTAACTATCAATTTAAAGAATATTAACCCGTTAATAAAATATTTATTTGCCTACTTTACTACACAGTAAAGCTAAAGCAAGTTTTAATTTAGTGAAACCAAAATGACACACACGCCCAATACTTTAAGCAAAACTATAGGTATATTTCATTTATTCAATCTGTTTTTCAAATCTGGGATGTATCTTCATCACATGGAGTAAATGGTATTGAATATGAATTCATGAAGTATTTATTCATTGTATTCTATATTCTTTTCAGGTGTTGGTTTCAGCAAAAAACATAGATTAAGAAAAAGAAAGGGCGTCACTGTCACAATGATTCCAGAGAAAAATCTTAAAGCATAATAAATGTATAATACATATGAGTTACGTAAATAAAACAAATTTTTACACAGTATACAAATGTATCATTTTCCATACACGTGACAATTCCCTTAACAGTATAACAAATAGGCTTGTGACTAGAAAGTATCAAACATTATTGTTAAGTTTTATTTTTATAATAAATAATTTTAATAATATTGAAATAGTTTTTAAATTAAAATCTATTGATAAGAATAGCTGGAAAAATACTTAATGGATAACCGATTATTCATTTTAGAAGTTTGTATAATATTTATTGAAAATATAATTGCAAATTAATAATTTCATACCAAGATTTGGCAAATAGTGTTAGAGTTTTAAAATCTATAATTTTTACATTAGAATTTATTTTCATAGAATTAATTTTTACAGCTTACAATAAAAGTAGGAACTTTACATTTTTGAGACTGTTTTATATAATAGATCTTTGAGTCAATTGACTTTGGTACATAAAGTTCAAATTGGCAGGTCTTCTAGCATACATAGTAGATTTTGTATTGTATTATTTAGCTTAACGTAATCTGAAAATTTGTAGATGTTACCATGATTCTGATTATAGACCTGGAACTAAGCACACTTATTACCCCGTATAGCTGAAGCAGCTCACAATATTCCAAAGCTGTGACCTAAAATATAATATAGCTAATCTATCCCTCTTATCCATTCAAGTTTTCGCAAATTCTTTGAGTGCTTTATATACTTCACAAAACAGTAAATTTATTTTTCATGTATTTCGTCTTATCTCTAATTGCTCCAGATTTGTAATCAGCATGAAGCCAATACAAGTACTATTAGATTAATAAGTACCATAAATTAAACTTTATAGTATTTTAAATACATAATACATGTGATTTATTATTGTATATAATAATATTAATAAAAAAATAAAAGTGACACTTTACAAATAGAAACTCCTAGCCAATTATTTTACACCGTCCATTTCATAGATATTATTTCTCGTGAGTTTTTCATAACAATCCTCATGGTTGTGTCGGTGATTCACTGTATATATCATAGCATCTATGGTTTCAACAGTCGCTGGGCATCTGTTAAGTGAAAAGTATTGTACACATCTCCATGAAGTTTTGCCATGAGTTGTTGAATGTTTTGTGTACACAAAATTCCGATGCACTAATTGTTTGTGGCCTTTTCTACTGTAAATGTATTTATATCGCACTGGAAGTTGATTTTCAGAACCATTTACTACTAGTGATAATGCACCTGAAACCAAAAAGTAGAAATACAATAAAATATAGATGTTTTTTTTCATGTAACTGGGCCGATTTATATGAACATAAATATATATCAAACACAAGTTCTTTTAATTTTTTTATTAAAATGGGAAAAAAATATTTTAAAAAACAAACACACTAATTCAATCACATAGCTTCGCTTATTGCTTACTTAAAACGTAATAAATTTATGGAATGTAATTTTTACAAATTTCATATAATCACAATTGTTTTGCCAATATTTTGAGAGAGAATTTAGTGAGATCATTCCAATTTATTTTATAGTAAAAATCACACACAACACACTAAAAAGGAAATTACAATCATAATACAAAAGACTAGATTAGAATATGAGCAAAAAGAAGTCTCATTAAAATATGGCAAAGGGTAATGGCACTAAAAATTTTAAAGTTATAAAACATAGATCTTGGCATAAAAGCCATTTTATATCACAGCTATTTTAATAGCTTATAGGTTCACATTCAATGTATGTGTACTTAACTTTATTATGGTATATAATTATTATATTTATGTACTTTATAAAGGAGATGTAAATGGAATTATGAAAATATATATTTCTTCAATACTATTTGGTCCCAAACATTTATATATTGAATCTTTGATTCTTTATATGTGCTTTTAATCAATATTTAGCAAGCTTACTAATATTATTTTTTTAAAATAGTAAATACATCAAATTAATTTGCGTAATAATCTCCTTGAAATTTTGATATTTTATAGACGTCATTTATATGAATTTCAAAGCAGGGAGATTTGCAAAATGGTAGTTCGCAAGCACTACACATGAATCTTGTGTCACGTCGTTTTCCTATTCTCCAACAACGTCGACAGGATCGTTGGGGATATTTTTTCTTTCCATCTTCTTTTTGGGGTATTGTTACAAGGTGATGATCCAAACCAGGTCTTGCAAACTCCTCATAAACCGGCTTCACAATTTTATTCGACACTTTTCCATTCACTAAGTGTTTAAAATCCATAAAAAATGCACTCAGGCTGTTGCAATCTGAAATCACGATGGCCATTTTCAAATAACTTTGTATTAACCAAAAACAATTGATGTTGAAAATGCCATCGTGTTTTCAATGAATGATAGGATTACAGAAAGAAAAGAATGCAACACATTAAATGAAAATAAAATTGCATTTTCAACACAATCTAAAATTATATAATTTAAGAGTTTTAATATTTTATACCTGCTAATGAATGAGTAAGACAACTATTTTTTTAAATTCATTTTAAAAACCCTTTAAACAAAACTGATGAGTATGTTATGAATTTTTATTTAGGTTATAATCGAAAAGAACTAAAAGGTGGATGTACTTACTGTCTTGCTGTGCTTGTAAAGCTAATGGCATCATCAATGGCTTTTTTCCCTCTAATGGTTCATGGGATGTGCATACAGCTGGATCTGATACAATTATGTCACTATCATCACATTCAGTTTTAACTTCAACAGAAAGTTCAGCTAAATTTTGAGTGTTATTTCTTTCAGTTACATTTGTATTTGGATTGTTTGGGTTAATCGAAGTTGTTATGTCTACAGGATTTTCTTCATATACTTTTTTCAACTCCTCAAATGTACATAAGTGTGACTGATTTACTTGAGCTGGCTTACTATGCATGTTTATCTCATTTATTTTTTGTCTTTTTTCTGCACTTAATATATCACTGTAGTAATTTGTTCTTAAAATTTCTTCAGATTTTCTTTTTAGATCACTGATTTGCTGTAGTTTACCAAGTAAATTTCTTTGTTTAAATATATCTATATCATATGTTTCTGGAGTTTCATTTGGAGATGAGTCATATGTATCAGAGGCACATGATTCTGAATTAAGGTTTTCATTTTGAGTATCTAAATTTGATTTAGGATCCTTATCAGTCTCCGAAACTTCATCAGTCTGAAATTGAATTAAAAAACAATAAATTAAATTGACATTATATTATAATGAATCTCTATATCAGCTATACCCAATATATTCCAGACACGTACTAAAGCAATTCAAAGATAGTTTTCACGGATCCTTAGTAAAATAAACAGCAAAAAATAAATTAGCTATTTTTTGTAGATAATATTAGCATGTATGGTCCAGATATAACACCACAGATCCCCATAAATATACCCGCGGACCACATGATGGGAAACATATTTCATAAAATTTACAAATTAGAAGCTTACAAGTAACTGACCTCTTTATTAGTTAATCCTTTGATTTGTAAGATTTCAGCTGTACCTATAAAACTATTGAAATCTTCTCTCTTAACACTCACTTCACCATGATACATGAATTGTAACAAATCTCTCATTGCCTTATGTGTGATATCCCTTAGAACAACTGAAAATAAAATATAATAGTGTTAGTATTTTAGGAATAAGATTGAACAAAACTAACTTGGAATGGCTGTAATTACTAGCAAATAATAACGTTTATGAGTTAGTTAGGCAAACAAATTAATCTTTATTTACCAATTGGATGTTGGCAAGGGTTTAATTGAAACATTTTCTTAAAGTATGGTGAACATATTGACAAAATAACTTTGTGGGCTTGTAGCAAGTGGCCTTCAACAGCAATCGTGACATCAACAAATTCACCATTGCCCAATAGTCCTGCAAAACCTTTGCTCAAGTTTCCGTGAAAATTATTCCATGACAATGAAAATTGTTGCTCCATATTTGTTTTGTAAAATAACTGCACATTACATGTTAAACTTGCTAATATTGAAAGGTAATCTTGGTTTATCTTTATTACGACTAAAGTAGCGAAATCGCTTCTTTTTGTTTTTTGTAATTAAAAATTCTAAATAAAAATATTCTAATAGGTACGCGAAGGTGACAACTAACAATTGCAATGATGTCTATGGACTATGTTCAAATATGTGAATTGTTAAATGTTGATAGGGTGCCCATAGACAACATATAAATACAAGATTTCCCGCGCAGAACAAACCCTTATTTGCAGCCAAATATGAATTCACAGCATAATGGTGCTGAATGATACGAAGTTTAAGTTAATACTATAAAAAAATACAAAGTTATAAACTGTTTATATACTTTTTTATTGTTTTATAATTTTTATCTAATTAATAAAATTCAATTAATTGGGTATAGTTCTATTATATATATAATATATTTTCTATAATATTTCTTCTATAATATTTTCCATTTTTTTTCAGAAAAAGTGGATTACGTCTCCAAATATTGCATTTGTGGTCCTGGGATACCTAATAGGATTTTTTTTAAAAGTTAAAAGCTGCATACTAAATAACGACGCCATTGCTCTATAGAGAAAAGGTAGCTTGTTACTAATCCTTTTTAAGATTGTCTCTAAATGTATTCAGTAACATATACAATATAAACACTATATAACGACACTGAAGGGACTGTGCATTTTATCGCGTTATAAAGAGTTGTCGTTAAATGGAGACAAGAAAAGGTGGATGGAAGACTAGCTAAACCAATTAAATCCAATTGATTTTGACGCTTTAGGGAGTTTGTCATTAAATCGATGGACGTTACATGGAGTTTACACTGTATATTAAAAAAGCACATACTTGAATTTTTTATTTTAAATATAGTTTATTGTTATTAAAATAACCACCGCGATGGACATCTGCGCGTTACACGAAGTTCGACAGAAACTTCGTGTAAATAAAAACAAATAAAAATTCTAAGAATTTTATTTTCATGCGTAAACCATAAATATCTAAAATTCATTATAATATCAATATTTAATGCCTTTGTAAAAGACGTAAAGAATATGTCCAATTTTGCTATTCAAGTTAAAACCCACGGATAAAGTTTTCTTGATATTCGTTTGTTAATATGATAATGTTTCATGACGCTGCCTATATGAAAACTTCAACCAAAGTTGGTGTATGTCCATCTGCGCCAAAACGCCAATTAATTAAGCTTTGTAAGAGCTCAGTCACCCTGTTTCCTTAGATAGCCGAATCATGACAGGGCACTTTTAATTTTCTGGTGTCACGAGTTATTGCGATAAAGCGTCCTTTTCACCCTCCACGCCGAACGAAAGTATGCTATGAATGGCCTTATTAAAAACTGTAGAAAACTTTCATTTCAAATGTCTTTTATGTTTTGTAATTAACTGGTACACTATAAGAATTTTATAATAACTATTACCATAAATAATATTGATTTGGTTTTTATTTACTGAAGGATTTATGTATTATATTGTCATTCTGTATTATTTAATAATCTGCAATTTTTCCAAATAAAAAAAAAAGATTAGTGTGTGGAATGTTTATTTTATAAAGTATGTGCTGTTACTTTTGATAATAAATTCCACAAATATTATGTTAAGGCTGTGTTGTCCAGTCTTAGTGGATACCGCACTCACTCTGAGGCTGCTAGTGACAGGTAATCGATGGTTTGCTAGTTTATTTGGCTATCGATATCGGTCTACCGACATGTGTATCTACTCGATATAATCGATGTCAGCCCAAAATCGATGCGATTGTGAATCGGACCGTAACGTCGCACGGTTTTATCGCAAAGGAAAACGAATACAGATTTACTAGTACGAAAGCAAAGGAATAAAGTAAGTACTATGTATGTTTTGGTTAGCATGTTTAGGGCGAATTCATTGTATGGTTAGACTTAAAAGACTTAAAGAAAAATATACGTTATTATTCTATTGTTGACAATCCGTAAGATTGTTATAAATAGGTATATGAACTAATAATTCTAATGTCTAATCTTTGGGAATTTTGGATTCTATTGAATTTCAAGCGACAATGTCAATATAATTTAAAGTTAAATTGGAGCCACGTAGCCGATCTATTTATAGCAGAACATTGGATTGTACGTCGGGTAGTAACTTAGTCCTCGTACTATCTTATAGATCTAGCTGATACTTTGACAATGTAGGAACTAACGAGGTGCCTAGCTTACCTACCTGTGAAATAGAAATGTGGATGTAAAGCCAAAAGATTTCTTTTGTTTCTTAGTTTCTTTATATAATACAGCCAGTGTCATGTTTGTTATGTATCGTAACATCTAATTTGTTGCTAATAAAAAATATTAAACGGCATTCTTATAACATTGCCTGGACAAATTTGTTTGGTAGAAATATCACGTTAGCATATTTTATTTTAGATAATCATTATTTGTTTATGTTGTAAAAATCAATAAAAAGTTTAAATAGAATTAAATTGTATTTCAATCGTTAACCTTTAGTTACTAACACTACGATTTCCTTATTAAGTATCTATAAATTACCAAGAAAATAAAAATAATGTTTAGCGTAAGATCTTGCTTATAATTATCTCAATATTTTGATATCTGAGATAAGATTATGTCTTTCTACAACAATGAAAAAACATAAGAATATTAAATGAAATGTTTTTTTTTTGCTGATTGAGAGGAGGATATTGCAGGCAATCAATGCGCGGACTGTGGTGCGGTTGTGCGTGGGCGATGTCCTCTTACCATATAGGAGACCCACCTGCTACTTTGTCCGCTATACCATATAAAAAAGAGTCACAGCAACCATTTAAGTGGTTTTTTTTTAGTTTTACTTACAAGTTCACGAAATAACTGGTATCATGCATAAAATCGTATAAATTCAATTAAGAAAATAATACTACTGCCTGTTCAGGATGTAGTATCTCTAAAAAAAGGTGGCAGCCCTTAGGCTACCTACCCTATATAAATATATATATGCCACCCTATATAATCCTTAAATATATAAATATAATAATTATACTTATAAAATCCATAACCACCTTAACATTTTAATTTAGACTAATTTGATTTGTTCAGTTAATTTTAAATTTCAAAGATTTTTTGTCTGGATGTTTATTAGGTGATTTATATTATAACAAACTTTCTTGCATAGTTTGGCTTTTATGTAATCAAAATTATGAAAAAGCAAAAGTAAAGAAGGCGTCTCAAATAATTTAGCCATTTCTAAAATGTAATAGTTCGTAACAACCTTAGAAACGCAACTATGGTTCAACTTGAAAGTGAGGACGTGCCTCTAGGGATGTTGGAAGTTGGCGGCGTGATTGGCCCCATTGTGAACTCAATACCACGTCTTCAGACCACTAACACAAGCCTTTCATATACCGCCTTTAAATAGGCATTATGAGCTACGGAATTGTACGCGGCTTCACCACAAATTCCTACTAGCCCTTCTATGCAACTGATTGAATATAAATATATTTGTTTTTTTATAATATAGCTTACAACGGAGCATGGATTTCCTATACGGTTATCCTCCTTTTACGCCTTTTAAGCGTCATTTTTAAGGATCACCGATAACCTCACTCACTCAGCGAAACACAGTACAAGTACACACGTTGACTATTCTGTGAACGTTGTGAACGTTGAATGTTGAATAATATAATTGAATTAATTGCTATTTTTTTAAATAACCGCGTTTTTTTTGAAAAAAATATATCGCAGCAATGAAGTATTTAATACCTATAAATATTTTTAAAGTATATTATTAAATAAATTTATATATTTTAACAACTTCGTTTTCATATTTAAAGCAAAGAAAATCGCTTTGTAATAAATGTTATAATTTTCCTTTAGTTTTACATTGACATATGTTGATATTGATGATTTTGATTTTTATCATAAAAGTGCATATATTTAGTTATTTTGGAATTAATAAATTATTCTAATTATATTAAAATAATTGTACTACAATGATTAATGAAATATTATCATCTATACACCTAATGCTATTATATTAAATGATTCGTAATGTATGATTTGAACACAATAGTGTTTCTCTGTAAAAACAAAAGAAACAATTATATAAAATATTGGAACTTGTAATATATTTAGCCTATTAATTTAAAAAAATGTGTATTTTGTTAAGATGGTACCGACAGAGTGTAGCCATAGCAGCGAATTTCAGTTGTCGAATTAATCTCGTATTTTCCAATATTTCACTAAAATTGAAATAACCCACTCCGATTTATACCAATATCTGCTTTGAATGGGTTCCAATTAAAGGGCGCGGCCATAAATCTCTTGGCTTTAAACCTTAATCACTTTCAATAATATAGTAAAATGAAAACAAATCTAAAAAAGCATTAATAAATTGAAAATGAGCGAATATCTCTATGATGGTGTAGTTTGTTAAAGAAACCATCCATATTTCACTGGATAACAAAAGCATACAAGGGAGATGGAAATAAAAATGCATGTTTTGTTTTAATATGTAAATGGCTGACCATTTTTCACATTAAACAGGAACATACTTTCAATATGCGCTTGTTACAGTCAATGGACAGTGGCTATCAATCCATCCTAGACAATGAAGGCTTTTAAGGGATTGAACGTAAAGCTCATAATATATACGCATGTTTTAAAACATAATTGTAAGAGGACTACGAACCTACTTTGTGTGAAAATTGAAGCAATATTTATGCGTAGGTACTTAGTTATCATGTAGGCTTACTGAGCTATATTTAATTCAATTTTAATTTTATTGAATATATATTCAACATTTATTATTATTTACAGTTATATATATACATATATCTAAGATAGACTTATAGAAGGTATATATATATATATATAAATATAAATATGTAAATAATAATCTTCTACTAAAGCTTTACTAAGAAGAAGATAAAAGTTGTACCTCCAAGTACTGGGATTATACCTTTTTATTCCCTAACCAAAGAGTTATATTTGGCTGCGTTCCGTTTGTAGAAGCAAAACAATAAAATTGTGTGTATCCTTCATACATTGCGGTATCTTATATTTTATGTGTTATTAAAATTTGTAAATAATCGTAACGTGAAATGAAACATTGATGGATTAAATTGCTTTAAATACAAAAAATCAAGTGAAAGTTAATCAAAGCCTGTTAAATTCTTTCTTTGCTTTAGCGCCATCGTAAAGTATCTTAAACTGTAGAGTCTAAAAGCGTTAGAATAAGAGCATGACAATGCATTGGCTCGGCTTCACTAATGCCTCTCCGGGAGAGGATTAGTTCCTGAAATGGTCTCGCTTAGACCCAGCGTGAATGCGACTCACAGCCCCTACAATACAATCAAGGTTCCCAGGTTTCAGACTTAGTCAAAGTACATCGCTCTTATTGCGAAAATCACAATTATCTCTTCATATTCTACCTTAACTAATTTGAAATGTACAATATCAATATTGCAAACTGTTTTGTAAGCTTCTTGAATGGTGCTGTTTTTTTTTAATAATGCTTAGATTTTCTCGTATTATGTATTTTAATTTGTTTTTAAAAGACACCAGAGACTTTACTCAAGTGGAATGATTGTTCTTGATAAATACTGTAATTTTTTCATCTGACAATTTTGTTTCTGCTATTTTTAAGTTCTTAGAATAAAGATTACAGAAGCTCGTGTAATATTTAGATATAACTGTTTAAAAAATAGTATTTCTATAATCTTTATTAAAAATTTATTTATACTTTATTATTTACTGTTGTAAATAATGCTTACTAGATGATGTCGATGAATGTAGTCCTGGAAATAAAATATTTTTCATGTTCTATTCTGTCGTTTGTAAAAGTTTAGTTGACACTCGGAACAAAGTTAGAAAACTTTTTGTTTTCGATAGTCTTATTGGCTTCCCACAGAATTTTATAGAGCGAGAATGAAACTCTACAGTTGAATTATTGATTTAAAGTAATAATACTTGAAAGTTATGTCTCGGAAAGTTTAATGTAATAAATTTAAGGACATGTTCGCACTTACGAAATTAAATTTCTTTTAATGATTAGAACTTTTGGATACTAAAGCAAATTGAGAACGCCCTTTTTACGGTAAGTATTCACATTAAGCAGTTTTGTATAATTTATCTATGTGTTAATAGTCTAATAGTTAAAATATATCACAGCCTCGTAGCTAACTAGTTTAATAGGTCTATCATGAAGTGAGAAGTATCGGGTTCAAATCCCAGTCAAGACAATGAAAAATTATAATTTAATTAATAAATTTTTCGGTATCTGGAAGGGCTTGACAGTTGCCGGGCGAGTGTTTTAATACTGTCGCACCCGTGAGAGAGCCACGCTGAAGCATCTGCGGACGCACTAATTTGGCCGGCTCGTTCGAAGCTATTTGAGGCAACGGTATGAAAAGATGACTGAAAATGACACACATATTAAAAATGTATTACAAAAGACAAGTATGTAGGATTATTAGATAAATATAAATCTCAAATTTAACACTGTTCTTAATAAAATATAATTCGAAGTGTAATTTTCTAACAATATTGTGAAGTTATTTGTCTTTCAAGGGCTTATTTCTCCATCAAGTTGCAAGATGGGAAATGTAGAGCCGTGTCGAATCCTGGATTTCCAATACTCCAATACAATTACTTTTTACATTCACATTTCAAATTGACAATTTTCTTTTCTAACATGTTTATTGATTTATTTTTATAGACTGACAACTCTAGACTATTAATACATTATTAGAAGTATTTCTGACTATTTTCTAATAACGAAACTATATTTTTGTATATTAGTTACTTTTTTAAATTTATCTAGTTTATTTTATATTTATTTTTAGTTTTATTTGTATTTGATAATATATTATAATTTCATATATAAGGCATTTGTTATTTTAGAGATGTTTTATAGCTAAGCTGATGTTCGTTAATTTTTTTACCCGGGTTTAAAACGCAAATGCTCTAGCAATCAAGAATATATGAAGTCAAAAACATACAACATTTAGCCAAATAAGCTATTCCTAAGAGATAACATTATTTGAAATGAAATGAAATATTTTAATTCTTAATAATTTAAAAAATGCAGATCCTTGAACGTCCAAATCAGTCTACCACCGGTTCGAAGCTAGACCCACTGAGAAGAACCGGCGAAACAAACTCAGTGGGTGTAAGTTTTTGCTTCCGTGAGATACTTAAAATACAAAAAATATAACCTTAACTTATGTTTTAAAAATTTATTTACACAAAGATTTTGAATGTTTTGTGGTACCGTATTGTAAAAGCGTATTGAATTACCTCTTAAAGATTTTCTTACTTAACTGAGTCTGATCACTGGTAAAACCAGTCTATGCTTATTCCGCATGTTTCGATTATGAGTGTCGCTTTTCTTGACAAAGTCATTTATATTTTTCGAACATACATTACATTCTTCAAAATGTATTGAGTTGCTACACTCGAGATACCTTTAATATCAATATTATATTATTTATAACGTAGAGTAAATGGAAAACGTTATCACGGTAGAGGTAACGATTCCTGAGATCTCTCGTAAGCCGAGATTAGGTCGGATTTAGGTGAAGCACTGGTATTCACTGAATGTATGGAGATGCACGGACGGGACATAGCTTATATGTATATCTCTCTTAAAATTTATATTTATTATACATAAGTAATAGATATATATTTTAACAATTCTTAATTATTATAACAAATGAATTTTTTCTCTAGTTTCTAAATCATGAATTACAAAAACGCTTAGCTCGTTATAGATTAAACAGAAGCACACATAAACTGAGTTTGAAAGCGATATAATCCATGTGGTGCAATGTTAGGTATTCGAAACAAGGTGCGCCAGTCTTAGTACTAAATAAAGCCATTATGTTTGTAACATCGCGATAGTATATTTGGGTGAATCCCGAATGATTTAAGAGGGCTTGTTTAGGAATTAGTGGTTAACTTTTACTCACTAATATCGCAAAACATAGTTTTGAAAAGGCTTGCAAGTACGCCTGGGGCGTTCGCTCGGAATATTATAATAGACGTTGGGTACGCTGAAATATCATCTCGGTACATTGTGAGGCTCAGGATGCTCATTAGATGACGCCTGCGGCCGCCACTGCTCAGCCACCTTTCTATGCTGCACTCTTCCACTCCACAGCCAAATTAGTTCTATTATCCTTCTAATATTCCTATGTTGAGCATATATTGCACGAAATGTGCACTTATGAAATTAAGAACGCCACGCATAGATTCGGTTCGTAATTATTTGTAAGGTTTTGTAGGGTCATGAAAAATATATTATAATATATAATATTATCATGACTAAGTAAAGAACGTTTATTTTTTACTTTAAATGGTTTATTAATTATTTTATTCATTACTTAAAAATTGTTTTGATTTATCTCTAGAATTTATAGCAGTTACCTCCAGCTTACCACTAATAAAAAAAAGTCAAATATAAAATTTAAAAAAGAGCGTAGGTTTAAAAATAAATTTTAACTTTATAGCAAATATATTACATATTTTTTTATTTACATGATTAGATTACGATGTTAGAAGCCTTTTTTAGAAAATAGACTCCTAATATCATCAAATTTTCTTGAAACCTTTTAAGGAACCCTGTCGTGCAGGTAGCCAGACCTCTCTCATCCCACACTATATGAGTAAATAATATTGTTTAATATAAATCTAGTGTAATAGTGTCAGCAGATATCAGAGTAAGTTTCTGTAGCCGATGTAATATTTTAATCTTATCATTCGAGTCAAGTTTCATGTCTCACGAGAAAACTTCGATCCTCGTTTTAACTTTCCAAAGAGCGATTTTCACTGGACGACTTTTTTAATAAACGTGTAAGTATAATGATAGATGGCATTCTAAAAATTGATCCATAACATAATGGATCCTTAAAGAATTTGTCTAGTATTTCAGATATGTTTGTATATTTTCTCCCGTGGGAAAGCCATGCTGAAGCATTTGCTAACACACTACTTGCATCGGCTCGTCCGAAGTGATATCATGGGCTCACAGAATACTCAGCGTCAAATGGTAGTTGTAATAGAAACAGTGCTTCTACTATGTTTTGCTGTGATTTAGTGAGGATACCGGAGGCCCTTAAAAATGCAGCTTAAGCTTAAGCGGACTGTGGTGCGTTGTCCAATCTCGGCGTTCTCTTACCATATTGGAGACCCACCTGCTCCGTTTTCCGCTATGCCATAAAAAATAAATTAAAGTAATAATTAAAAATTAAAAAGTTATATCTAATTGAGATTATTTTTAGATTTAGGAAAGACAAAATTAAATTCGAGACAACTATTGACATGAAATAATTATAAATATTAATGCTTAAGCTGATAAAATTTACATTTTGTTTAATCTTCTCGGGATTGAAATTGAATTAGATTTCCTATTTCCTTAGTTTTTATTTATTATATTTTAAGTTTATTATTTATTATATATCGGACAGCGAAATATTCGCTCCCATCTCATGACGGTAAGAAATAACTGCCGCTCGTGGACAACTGGGTAGCTATATAACCAACCTTTGGTTGTATAGCTGGCTTTTTACATAGTTCGGGCAAGCACCTGTGGTCCTGAAAGGGCTAAGGTATCAATGGACAGTGGACCGCTTATCGTAAGTGAGTCGCCTGCTCGTTTGCCATCCTTAAAAAAATTTACTTGCTATGACGCTTAGATGCATCAGTATAAGTTTTAGAACGTTTCTCCCACAAGCGAGATTGTATCGAGACCCAGAAACTATAAAACATTTTAAAGAACAAATACAATTTATACCTTATTAAAGTTGGAACGAACTTCGTACCTATGCCATCGCAGCTTGCATGACAGCTCGGCCGCCATGCACTTAATATTCCTTCATACGGATCCTGGCAAATTATTCGAAAATCTAAGTCCTAAGTTTTCTAAGTCCTAACTAATGGTTAACTTTCTCATAAGTTAATAACTTCCTCTAATTGTTTTGGTCTACAAAGTTGTCTTTTGTTAGTGTAGTGACTAAGCACTAACCCTTGAAGAACGAAGCCTTGCAGAGTACCAGCGATATTTGTTAAGCTCGTGTCAGTTTTAAGACGGCCATAGATAATTAATGTCTAGAGCCTCTTTCAAACTGCGAGTAATTATACAAAGTTATAATTAATATTACACAAAGTGATGCAAACTGAAGGCTTTTTAACAAAGGCTGCACATACCTTTACTTATAGTTTATAAAACTGAAATACTTTGATCCTTAAGTGAATCATTTGATCATACTAAATATTTTAAATGAATTGTTATAATAAATTCTTGTTGTATTAAGTGAATAGATGTGTAAATGAAGCGAGAAACTCAAGATAAATAGGAACGTTGGGAGTTACAATAATTAATTGTTTTAAGTATTAAGTTCAGATGCAATTAGTGTATTTTATACATTACCCATTTATAACTGTGTAGTTATAATTCTATTTATTATATGGATCAGATGTGCCGAAGAAAATTATTAAAAACAGTAATCCATGAAAATAAAGGAACAAGTTGTAATAGTTTTTGTATAAAAGTTTCGTACAACAAAACTCCTACACGGAGTGCTATTAATATACAAATTTTTAGAATGAGAATCATTTTTTGTTCACAATTCATAAAGAAGCGTCTTCTTGTTATTTACTTGTTTTCTGTCTGTTCCTCGGATCTTCACCCAAAAGATATATTCTATAGAACGGTCCTTAAAAGTACGTAGTTCTTGGGAATAATTTATTTTAATTATTAATATATATAATAATTTATTTGTGGACTATATATCCATGATGAAAAATTAACAATAAAATGAAGTTTTATGCACCAATACAATAATAGGAAATTATTAAAATAATAATATATATTACAGAATATATTGAAAGACGATTTAATTTCAAAACGTAAAAACTTGTAAATATATTCTTAACATTATGTAATACCTATCTTATCGATTTTTGATTATCTCCTGATTTAAAAAGTTTAAAAATAATTTAAAAATTCATTAAATATTATTGTATACTTCGTGTTTCAACTAATGAAATTAAATTTTTTATTATTGAAATTAGATAATAAATTCACGAGTTTATTAAATATAGAAGTATTTCAGTAAATGAACAGAGAAATATTTCGTCTTTAAAATTTTAGTGAACTTGAACGTTTTATACAGGAGTAACAGAAGTGAAATGGATTGTAATAATAGTGCATTTGGCTAAAGCAGCAATCTCAAAACATTTAGAGTCGTTTGAGGTAACGAGACAGTAACTAGTCTCATCTAAGGACTAATCCAACTCACGAAACTCCACAGATGTAGATACACAATGGGAACGCGATTAGAAGGCTTTATTTACTTTGATTGGAGCCCTTAAGCCCGTGTCACTGGGAGACAGCACGATTTCTTCGCGTCCGTGGTTGATAACTCGTTCTGCATCGAAGGTTCGGTTAATCTTTGAGCTGCAAGATTTTCACGATACCGATCTAAATCTGATGTTGTCTGTCTTGCTTAAGTCGGGGAGAGGGTTAATGACACGGAAATCATTCGGGTTAAATTCCTTCGGGCTCGGATTGAAAGATAAAGGGGCTAGAGATTTGTTGGTGTCAGTTTCTGTGGTTGTTTTATCGTGATTGCTTGGCTTGAGGCCCGGGGATAAGTTTGCCGATATATAAGGGTCACGGGCTAGGCTAACTATTTGAACTAGATGTATCGTAACTTGCTAAAAGAAATGTTCATATTATTAAGAATAAAAGTAAAATAGTTTTGCATATTCATTTAAAGTACTGTTTTTATAATAAGAGTGACAAAAATTCGTATCAATAATGTTGTATACTGTATTGGATCATAGATATATTAAACAATTGACTTTATGTATCTTTTGTTAACCAATATTTTTGAGGTCTTATATCATAATAAAAAGTTACAATAAGAATTGAGTCGCTCCTATATAGAATTTTGCTCCAATAGTACCTAAACATTAGGTACAAAACATACATATAGGTATGCGATATTTCCGAGTTATCTGTTCCATCATAGTTTCGCCAGCCGGATGCAGCCGGTCAACAGATAATTGATTATCCGCCAGTTACCCGGTTAAAGCTACCGCTACCTTAGTTATGCTGCTTTTCATCTTAAACGTTGTTAAGCTATTAGGGAAAATAGTTTAGTGTTTCCTCATAGAAGAAATATAGCTGATAGGTTTTATGAATACTTTGTTAACATATGTAGCAGCAAATCAACCAATTTTATTATTTATAATCGTGCAATATTGGTATTTGAGGGAATTAAAGTTATTTACTGGTTAAAATACATAGAAACTATTTTTAGCAGACCGAGCACGTGGTAAATACATTATTGATGCGGTAATCACTCATATAACTTAGCGTATTTATTTTTAAGAACACGCGTAGTTTTATTGTAGCTCCCCTTTTCAGTTTCCTAATTTCTTTAATGTCACATTTTTTATGATATAGCGGATAACGGAGCAGGTGGGTCGGTACGGTTATAGAGTGCCGCCCATAGACAACCGCGCTATAGTACGCGCTTTGGTTATGTGGGTGACTTTTAATATTTTTAGGCCTTTTCATAATTTAAAAATATATAATAAAATGACTCTGACGGCTTATTTTAAACGGTAACTGTTCGATTAACATATACATTCTTCAAAATATATAATGTTTTATGGGTTTTCCACTACATTTATCATGGTATAACTACGTCTATGAATGTTATCAAAGTCTTGACAGTAGGCCCCTCGACCGCGAGTCGTCTTGATAATTGACGCCCGGGAAATTACGTGTCGGGCCACAGACAGTTGTTGATGGCGTCACGAATCATGACACTTGATTATAAACGATTTATTTTATGCGTAGAAATGGCACGTGATAAAATCAATGGATTATATTAGTTAAATTGACATTTAACAGAGCTTTATATATTATTACTAATAAAAAAATGCATAGTCTATCAAAAATAAGATAACCAATTACTAAATACATTTTCATTAAATCTATTTCTAGGCAGAATATGGTATAAAAATATTTACATAATACCAAACATTTACTATGTATAACATAATAAATATGAAATTGACGTGTTAGTTGCACTTAATTTGTCTTTCTAGTTTTAAAAAAGATAAGTTTACGAATTAAATATACCTAATTAAGTCAAAAAATTTGTTAACGCATCGAAATAACAGCAATCAAATCTATTTCCGTGGGAGAGCCATGCTGATGCCTATGCTGACGCACTAATTGGGTTGGGTCGTCCGAAGTAATACCACGGGCTCACATAATACTCAGTGTGACACGGTACTTGTACTGTGTTTCTCAAAGTGAGTGAGGATATCGGAGGCCTTTAAGAGTGCCACTTAAGCGGCGTAATAAACCGGCAATACAACCAATGCGCGGAATGTGGCGCGGTTGTTCATGGGTGGCAATGTTCTCTTACCATATAAGAGACCTGCTCCATTGTCCGCTATAATATAAAAAACAAGTATTTAATAGGTATATAAGCTTTACTTATTATATATAGTAAGTAGAAGAATAATAAATATCTCTTATGAACGTCACGTTTATCAAACCATACAAAGCTAACAACATATGTAATAGTTTCGAAAAGCGGTTAAAAATAAATTTAAAATTTTAGCTGCGCATAAGTATGTTAGGTACACTGAAATATGAAAATGGCAAATTGATAATAGCTTTCTCGTTCATTATAAGCAGTCGGCTTGTGGCACCATACGGTTTAAGTGGCCGGATAATTAAGTTGCCGCCAAACGAGTGGCCCGGATATTCGGGATGCAACCGGATATGCGTAACCGTATTATGTTGCATTATCTTTTATAAGATGATTAATTGGATTCAATGTTATATTAATAAAATTTCTAAATCAGTTATTTCGAAGTGAAATTGACATTATTATATAACTTTTCTATTTCTGATATAAAACTAAAGCAATAAAAATCGAAATATTTTTATTACATAAGCCGATGCTGTTAATTGCGCATTATCAAACACAGAAAGAATTTGAAACATGATCACGCATCAACTTTATTTAAAATATAAAAACCATTTTAAAATATTAGCTCTAATCTTGTATTGGATCCTAATATATTAACTCTGCCGTTGCCGGCATAGATGAAAATAAGTTACCTGATAACTCCACGAAGGAGGCAGCATGACCAACAAGAAAAGTCCCTCGAAGGTGCACCAATGAGGACCATAATCGAAGAGATGTTCATATGCAAACCTGTATTTGATAAAATATGAATAATGATTAATTTTGAAAACAAAATATTTTTACAGATTTTAATTTAAGCTCATATCCAATGATCGATATTATAATAATAGTGATAGAGGCACGGAAACATGCCATCGGAATTCAATAGCGGCGCGAGTAATAAAAGTGGTGGCCTGTTGACAGCATTCGTTCAGTTGAGACTTCATTTCGGTGAGTAAATTTGTTGAGCGGTGGTCCGAAATTGCGAGCTTATTGCGTTCACCGCGTGTTTGTCTGTTCGGACAAAGCTTTGTAAGCGGGAAAGGTGTGACGAACAAATATTACGCTAACATTTGTTCAATGTTTTTATGTTATATGTTATTTTTTAAACAACATATTTCATCATCATCATCATCTTCAGCCTATTCAAGTCCACTGCTGGACATAGGCCAATAACAACAATATAGACAATAACAACAATATAGACAATAACAACATATTTAAATAATCATAATTCATTTAATAGTACAAATGAATCACTTAATAAACCATTTTATATAATTGTTGGTTTTGCTAAATATTAGATATGATACCTATAAATATAAGTGATGAAACTTAAGATATCAGTGTCAGCTCAGATGTTTAAGTATATTTATTAAAAAAACCAGCTTACCCCGGCAAACGTTTTTATGCCACATACATTATCAAGGACTAATATCCCTTTTTCCAATAAAGCTTGATCTTAGAAGAAACATTAAAACATTAAAAAAAATTATTAAGGTGCGCCATCTTTATCACTTAGGGGGCTGAAAAATAGATAATAGCGGATTCTTAGACCTATTCAATATGCATACAAAATTTCCTAAAAATCAGTAGGTATAGCCTTTCTGGAGGAGTATGGTAACTAAGATTGTGACACGAGAATTTTATATATTAGAAGTTCAAAGTTTCATTGCATTTTTTTTTAGAAATAATCCTTCTAAGCAGCTAATATTACAAGTGCCAGTTTCTACCATAAATAATGTATTCAGAACGAAATCATAAATTACCTGCGTCAATTCGTTATAATAAAGCAAATATAAAATTAAATTGAAACTATAAAATGTTAAAAGTAATAATCCATTAATCCGAATCTCGAGTCGAGTAGCGGCGGCACTTGGCACAAGTTTAATGTAGTGTAAACAAGGTATAGTTATCGCAGCACACTGAGTCACTAAATCAACCACTGCTGGGTTCTGCGACCATTTCTCATATCGCCTACTATGGTCGTAATTGAAAAATATATCAGATATATTTTTACAAAATTATAACTTTATAAATACCTTAAAAGACTTTTTAAACTAAGAATACAATCTGTAACTTGTAATATTGTTGTGCTACGTGTGTACATACATAGACGATACGTCAAATGCGTGAAGATAAAAAATTTAAACTATCATAGATACAAATAGACATTGTTATATGACATTATTTATAAGTGTTATTTAAAATAAGGTTTTATATTATTTGTTATTTAAAGTAAGTAAGTATACCTTTTATCTATTTAATGATTATAATCTATTTTGTGAAAGATAAATGTTTTGTATTGTTATATATCGTTAGTCTGTGTAGATATTTATTTAAAATTTAAATAAATTTCTATTTAAGATAATTTAAAAGAAATTAAAATGAATATCAGTCAGATATATCCGTGTTTACATTATTTGTAAATAATTGAAAATTGTTGTTATTATATTAATTTATATAGTTACAGTTAATTACAGATTGAGATTCTCTTTCATATGTGTGATCTCAATATGTGTGTTTTCTGTAGTTGTTAATTTGGTAGTAAATATGAAATATTATAAAAGTAACGGTATGGCAGGGTGTAAAACGCTAATCTCTGCATACATATTTTGAAACTTTTCTACACGATGTACGGAGAGCGTGAGTTAAGCCAGATTATAGCATGAGGCTTAAAGAGAACTAGAGGGATAATAAAATAACGCTACTTAATATGTTTAAATTCAATTCGCGTTATGTTTATCGTTAAATACTCTCATCAATTATGAATATATTATCATTATGTTTTTAACTTTTTTTGTGCGAACATCTTTCAAAGTAATTATACATTTTGAAAATGTATAAAAGACATCAATTAGTTTATGATAATAAAATACTATTATTTACATAGAAACAATTTAAAATTACATGTATATAACACAAATAATTTGGCCGGCAACGCATCCGCGGCTCTGCAAGGGCTGGGGGTGTCCATTGGTGGATAACCTAGGTGAGCCTTGAGCTATATATGAGCTCGTTTGCCACCAACTATTTTTTAATATAGTATGGCGGACAACGGAGCAGGTGGAACTCCTATATGGTAAGAGAACACTGCCGTCCATGGACAACCACGCCACTATCAGCGCATTGGTTCTTCTGCCGGATTTTTACGCCATTTCAGCGGCATTTTTAAGGGCCTCCGATATCCTCACTCACTCTGTTAAATAGTACAAGTACAGACGAGCCGACCTAATTAGTGCGTCAGCATATGCTTCAGCATAGCTCTCTCACGGATAAATTTAAAAAAAACAATCATATGATGGCATAAGTAAATAAGAGCAGTGTATTTCATCGCCTGCCATACAACTGTAAAACTGTTTATTTATTTAGCCTATTAAAAACTTAAATTCCATATTAACGGAGAATAAAAATCTTATGAATATTTTCTGTTCATTAAATTAGTAGCAGTTCTCTTAGCTATGAGTGAATTAAGACAAAGTTTATAATTTAATTTATCAAGTGACGAAGGAGTTACCTGAAGTACTGTTATTAAAACACAATTTTGTATAGTTTGTCGTTGCCTTGAAGCACCTAGTGTTCATTATATACTTTTGCGATATCAAGCTTCTTAGAATATTTAGCAGGAGTAATTGCTTATTCAAATCTACTTAAACTCTAATAATGCAGTCTTATTTAATCTAGAACATAGTCTCAATTAATTAGGCATATTATGCATATAACCGTCCGTGACATCTTGGGCTCACAGAATACCAATGTGGAACAGTATTTGTTTTGTTTCCTGAGTGAAGATATCGGTGAAACCCCGCTCAAGCGGCGTTAAGAGCCGGCAACACAACCAAATCGTGGATTGTGGTGAAGTTTACCAGCGACGTTGATCTCTTACCTTAAAGAAGACACAACAGCTCTATTTCCCACTAAACAAAAAATCCAAACTCAAAATGAATAAATAAACAGTCTAATGCAGTCAATACTATTGGGGAGAATCGCAATGATTTTTCGCTTTTTCTATTATTTATTTTATTAATTAATATAATTAGAATTGCTTACTGTGTAGTCTGTGTGTAATTTAGATTTTAAGATAAAGTTCTCTTTTATGACGTGTTCTTATCTCTAGATTCGCGTGTGGTGAGAGGTCTGAACTATTTTCCAAAGTTCCTTTTGCACTCGAATATTGAGCATAGTCAATAATGATCTTTATATACTATTTAATAAGGTTTAGAATATTTATAGGCATTTTAATAAATGAATAGAGAACGGTTTATATTACAAGTGGTGGTATTGTGGCAGTGCGCTTTGTTTGAGAGTGTCGCCGATATATCTCGAAAGTTGTACGGTGCAGGGATGTGACGCGAGGTGCCTCTGTAACGAAGTATTTTGTAATTGTTTACAACGTGGAAATATGGTTTTATTTCTTAGTATATTAGTCATTTTATAATTTTAACCGTGGGACAGCCATGCTGAAGCATAAATATACGACTATAGCATAAAACTAAAAAATGTTTTAGTTTGGAGGCACAGTAGACAATTTATTAAGTGTTATTTACGAAAATAAGGTCTTAAATACAATTTTTTAGGCTAACTAAATGTTATAAGTTGTCACAAATGAGAAACAATTCGCAATTGTATGGAATACATATAGAATGTACATCATGTCATCATGGAAAAAAATCTCCGAAAAGCTAATATTTAAAGAACTGCAGTGATAACTCAATGAAAATATTTGAATGGAACGTAAATGAAAAATTCAGATTTGTATAGTCAAAAGAGGCAACATGATCCACGGCTCGGACAGGCCGAATTCCTTTTAATACGAGTCTGTTCGGCTGGGAGATTGCAGTGTTTGTTTCAATTTCCTCTGTCGGCCCACTGCACGCGCTTTCTATTTGGGTATCCTCTTGATTCCTATTAACATAGATGGCTCCGCCAGTATTAAGTATTTATCCAGATATCTGCTTGATTAAAGACGTTAATTACTTTTAAATTAAAAACTCTTTTTTGTGGAAATTATGGCAAACAAGCACTTAGGATAAACGGTTCTCCGCCCATGGACACCTCTAGTCCTTGCAGAGCCGCGGCTGCATCGCCGGCCTTCGAGGGTTTGGTACGGTCTTTTTTGAAAAGTCATCAAGTCCTATTGGTTTGGTTTATACTCTTTCTATCGTTTTGTTGGTCTGATGCAGTAAAGCTACACTATTACCAAAACCAAAAACTCGACAAAAAATGTGAATATTAGATTTCACTGTGGAAAACGAAACGTTATAGAATATGCAAGTTTTTTTAAATACAGTCGCTGATTTGCTGAAATATAATATTATCTGTCTACATTGATAGGTCAAGTCAAGACAATATTAGTTCTTCATTGTAAAATATATTTGTACTTGAAACACTACTTGTACTGTGTTTCGCTGAGTGTGTGATCGAAGGCCGCTTACGCGGTATAAAAAAGCCGGCAACACAATCAAAGCGTGGACTGCGGCGCGGTTGTCCATGGAAAGCTGTGTTCTCTTACCATATAGGAGACCCATCTGCTCAGTTGTCCGATATACCATAATAAAAACTATTGGAAGAATTTGATTTAAATGATAAATTATGTTATGTTTAACTGATGAAGTATTTATGTTGGTAAAATAATTAATGTATTTAGCTAGTAATACAGTTACTGTATGGAGTTTGATGATAGCTCATATATGCCCAAACAACTAATCAAAGTTAAATGAAAATGTATAGCGGGTAAATATATATAATATTAATGTTTATACAGATTGTGATTTTAATAGGGTTTCGTAGCAGAGCTGATTTCAGAATTCCCCTTATTCATTTGTCTCGGGTAAACATTGAAATCCCGTTCTGCCAAATTGAGAATTAACTTATCTTTTGTAGGCTCCAAAAAAATTCCAAATACAGGCAGATTTACGTGAATTTTCCTTGGTTGCGGATTAAATTAGCTGACATTTATTTTAATAAATATGAAAGTACCAAAGTTTGTTTGAATTTCGGATCACATTCATTAGACAATCATTTGATAATCGAACAAAATAACGCTGTAACTGTGTGATGTAATTTCATCAGGATGGAACAATTTAGTGCTGATATTTGAAATAACATTGAAAAGTTTTGCGCGCTGAACGTAGTGAGCTACAAATTGGATCGTACTGGCAACTCACGTCAATGCGTTCCATCTAGAATACCTTTATTTGCTTTAGCTGTTTAACAGAAATCTTTTTTATTTACGGCGCCGATGTTTAAATCGTTCGTATAGGAAGGATGTGGTAGTGAATAGTCATCCTATTTTTATGATATAGTAGGCACTGGAGCAGGTGATTTATGCTAAGACATCACCGCCGCCCGTGGTCAACCACATTGCAATCCGCGTTTGTGTTGTGTTACCGGATTTTTATGCCTCTTAATAATATATAATATATGATATAATTTGATAGGCCGATATCCTCACCTATTCAGCGAAATACAAATCAAATATTGTTTCACGTTGGTATTCTATAAGCACATGGTATGACTTCGGACAAGTCGGCCCAACTACTCCGTCAGCAAATGCAGTTTTCCCTAGGTCCCTTGAAATGCCTTTTCATGCTTCTGAATAGAATGAAACGCTACGTGCATTCTTTATGTTTTAGGGACACATATAAAACAAGTATTTTTATGTCTTAATATTGTTTTATATATTATGTCAATCAAAAGGTAGTTATTTTACATAATACACATAATAATGGATAACAATTTCTTTTTTTTGTGAAAAATAAATATTAGTAAAAAGGATTAGTGTTTCAAAAGTTATACAAATATTTCAAACACAAATGCTTAACATACATTACTCATAATGTTTATTTCGAATCAACTTGTTCATTTAAAACTCACCACAGGCTAACTCAACTATTTTCATTATACTAGGAGCCCATTTGTTTATCCAGTAAGCTATGAATCTAGTGCCTTTTTTGAATAATGATATCTCGTATATGTACAGCCATTGAACATGGTTATATCTCGAACAATGAGAATTTCGAACCAACTTTTGCCATTACCTTTAAAATATTAACGCTGATAGCGAAATACAATATAGGGATATGATGTACGATTTTAATAATTACTTTTTTAACCAGCTTATTTGTAGACATTTTTAATATTATGAAAGATATTTTTAGAGTTTAACCTCATAACTTAAGATATTTTTTTATCAGTTTTATATGTCTGTATGTAATATTAGTAACCAAAACTTAAAATATATTTTATCTATCACTTAGAACGTATTAAATTTTTTAGTTGTCGACGATTGTTAACAAACTGGTCCAGATTTGAAGTCTGAAATACAATCTATTGTATCATAGATAATAGACACTGAAGCTATAGGTTTTTTTCTGTAATAAAAATGACTTTGCAGTGAACCTTCACGGCAGAAATAGGATGGGTTTACTTAATATTGATTGTAATTTTAATATAAACTATTTAGAACTTGCGTCTATATTTTCATTTCTTTACAATTCTTCTCCGAAAGTTACTACGATGCATTGCCTATTTCATACTAACAACTAAAGCGCCGTGGGGTGCCGCGTGCCACCACTATTTGGAATCAGCGGCAATTTAAAACTTATACGACTTGTAGTCCGTCAAAAAAAGAGCATACTTTTAAGGCCGGCAACGCACCTGTGGTCCAATAGTATCAGGTTGTATCCATGGGCGGTGAACTAATTATTAGATATGCCTTCTGCTCGTTTTCCAACCATTTATAAAAAATTTAGATAATTTAAAAACCCCGATGTAATAAATATATATTAGAATATCTTAATTTATGAACTCTCAATTACATTAGCGAAATTTTCATTTATTTTTAGCATCCTAGAAAAAAAATGATTATAACTTTATTTGTCAAGCCTTATTAAATTGAAATTAAAGGTTCTAGTTAGATTTTAAAAAAATCAAATTTTCTAATTCCATCAAGTTGGTGCTACAAACACATTCTTTAAATTTTTACTTTAGGAATGATAGCCCTTAATTGCAGAGTTCTACCAAAAGAATGTTGCCGTTTCCGTGTGCGGTCACTCGGCATAGCACCATGAGCGTACATAATTAACATACCAGCGGGAAATAGAGGAATTGCAACCTTTATGTTAATTTATTTTAAATACTTAATGTATCGAGTGAGTGGCATATTAAGCTCCATCAGGCAGTATATATAAGTATTAACGATATAATTACATAGTGAGAAAATCAATTAGGTATGTAAAATGTTGCTTTTGCTTAACGAATCAATTTCTCCTATAATCTACATATTAAAACGAATGTTAAATATAAGTAAAATGTCTTTCTAAGAGAACATAGCTGCGTCTCTAAGCTCAGTAATTCGAGGCGGAAAGCTATTGCATGTATCATAAGATTATGTACCTATTTGCCCCTTAATTAAAAACTTAGCTAAAATGTCTCGTTTTTACAAATGCATACTAGCGAGAAAATGAAAAAAATGTTTCTAGTAAAGTAACGTTTTTATGAATAGTAATTAATATACCTATATGTAAAGAGATTGGTATTTCTTACTTGGAACTCGGCCGCGCTTAGCGCTGTCACAGTCGATGAACCAAATGTCATGTTTTCAATGCTGAGTGATCTTAGCATATAAGGGCCATAAAGAATGATAGAAACTTTATTAAATTAAATACTAAATATAATTTGTTAAAATCAAGAAGTGTAATCAATAGACTTTTGTCGTATTATACTTTTTTAATTTAAATAAAGGTTGTGATACTGTGATGTACTTTTTCAGAAAAACTAATTCAAAACTTTCAAATTCTTGAACTTAGTTTTAAATGTCTTATATAGAGATATTGCTGAAGCATATTAATAAAGCAATTAAAAGACACCTGTGGGAGAGCCATGCTGAAGCATATGCAGATGCATTTATTAGGGTGGATCGTCCGAAATGAATCCACGGACTCACAGAATACTCCGCGTGAAATGGTAGTTGTTCTTGAAACGGTGCTGCTACTATGTTTCGCTGAGTGAGGATATCGTTAGCTCTTAAAAATGATTAAGTGGCGTAAAAAGTCCACAACACAATCAATGCGTGGTTGACCATAAGTTGCGGTGTTCTCTTGCCAAATAGAATAAAAAAACACATCCAAAAATCTATAATAACAAATCATAACATTTGGATTTCGGCGCAGTTGAGTAAAGCATTACTTCACCTATATACCCGTATATAAAGAATGTCTCTTAGAAACCGCTCATTCTTATCTCAAACGATAAATATCCCCGCAACTACTTTGTCAGTTTTAAGAGTACAGGAACTCTAACTTACACATTAACTTGATTAACGGTCAAACACGACAGAGATAAACACATATTGTGTCTCATTCGAGACAGTTCTAGTAGTTCTGAGATATTTGGGTGCTTTAGTCATCATTCAAGATTTAGGCACTTCTAACACCAAAATGGGACTGAAAGCGTTTGTTGTTTATTGCCATATCTTTATCGTTAACACTATAGAGGTAAGTGAAAAAAGCCTTTTATTATATACCCTTCCATGAGAGGTCCTCCATACGCAATATTTTTAAGCGGCCTAAAAAGCCGACGACACAATCAAGACGCAGATTGTGGCACGGCGGTGATCTCTTTCTATTGAGGAGATCTACATGTTCCTTTGCCAGCAGTACAAGTGTTTCCCAACCTGTAACCCGCGGACTTCCGGGGGTCCGTGACTATGTGTATGAAGCTCCGCGGTGTCATCTTTGGATCATTTATAGATGCTAACGCGTTTCGTGATCGCTACGCTTAGCACTTAATTCTTCATATTAATCTTAACATTTTTTAAATAAATATCTTTCATAATAATCAGTCGTAAATACGTAAAGCGGACAACGGAGCAGTGGGTTTGCTGTATGGTAAGAGAACTCCGCCGTCCATAGACAACCGCGCCACAGTTCGCGCATTGGTAGTGTTGCCGGTTCTTTACGCTACTTACGCGGAATTTTTATGCTCCTGCGATATCCTAACTCATTCAGCAAAACACAGTAGATGCACTACTACTCACAGAATTGTGAGCCCTTGGTATCACTTCGGACGAGTCAGCCCAATCAGTGCGGGCGATGCAAAACAAACCTTATCTCATTTATTTGTTGTTTACTTTATTAAGGGTGGCCGAGAAAACTGTACTTGATTTCCTAGGAGTCCGTGAAAAATACACTTGTTTTTCTAGGAGTCCGTGACTGAAAAATCTTGTGAATCGCTGCGCTATATCATAATATTTAAAAAAAAGTTATTTTTCGACAGCTGTTGCTTTTACTTCCATGTATTTTCCGTCTTCGATTTTTGCTCCATTACGATGGAGAACAGTATCGTATATTGTAGATTAGTAGCAATATTTGTACACATTATGAATGGTGGAGGCGTACCCTTGGGGAAAGAATCCCTTCGGAATAGAAATAGTTTCCGGAGCAACGGAATTACGATCCTTAGAGGGGTCACGCAAATGAATTTTGACTCTATCGAACTTCCCGTTTCGCATTTAAAAATATTTCACATTTTTTGGGATTTCTTCTTTAATACCATAACATAAAGTTCAAGTGTTAGTATAAAGGTTTTGGGACGGCAAAAACATTATCTGACTACAAAAACGTAGGGTAATTATGCGTTTTTCAGATTTGACTGGTCCGAAGATCGTTAAGGGTTCGTAATCGGTCAACGTCTGCGGGGTTCACTAATAGCATATACCATAATTATAATAAGTTTTATAATAACCCGTAAACCCTATTTCACCCGTGGGAGAGCCATGCTGATGCTGCCGCACCGAAGTGATGCCGCGGTCTCACAGAATACTCAGCGTGAAATGGTAGTCGTACTTAAAACAGTGCTTCTACTGTGTTTCGCTCAGTAAGTGAGGATATCGAGGAGTAAAAAAGCCGACAACATAAACAATACGCTGAGACAACAATATGTACGGACTGTGGCGCAGTTGTTCATGGGCAGCGGTGTTCTCTTACCATATAGGATACCCACCATTGTCCGCTATATCATTGAAAGAATAATAACGATTTTATTAACAATACAACTGGAAATTAACAATCGTATCGTTGAAAAATACATGCAAATAATTCGGTAATTACGCAGCGGCATCCGGTAGCATAATATTTTGCAGCGACCCGTTCGCTATGAAAATAATTATCATTTCCCAAATATTTGTAATTCAGCGCAAGAACGCCGTGATGAGCTTTTGTTTGATCCGCCGTTGAAATACAATTTCGAATGTTTGCGGACCATATGACCATGACGCCGCAGCGCCGGTGTGCTTTTAAGCCACCAGATTATTATTGTATGTATGTCATTTAATATTATGTCAACGAATAGGTTTAAGTTCTTGTTGATGTGTATCAACAAGAAATCAATGAGAAGAAAATGAAATGAAAAATGAAATGAGATTCATGTGAATTTTCATTCCAATGAAGATTCACCCATGGGGGGTCTTGCTGAATCATAGGTTAACACACTAATTGGGCCCGCTCTTCCAAACTTCTACTTGAAACACTACTTACTTCTACTGTTTGTCACTGAGTGAGTGAGGATATCGGAGACCTTTAAAAATGCCGCTAAAGCGGTGTCAAAAGCCGGCAACATAAACAAAGCGCGGTATGTGGCTTGGTTGTTCATGGGTGGCGGTGTTTTCTTACCATATAGGAGATAAATCTGCACCGATTTCCGCTATACCATATAAAAAATAAAAATAATACCGTAATAGATACATTGTCTCCGAAAAGACAATCAAGTCAATAAATTTATGCCTCTAAATGTTAAGGGTGGTCCAACCCAAATATTTATTATTAGTACAAAAAAATTGTATTAAATTCTCTTTAAGTATTAAAACAGGACGTATTGTAATATATCGATAGGATAGGGCAGCGGCGCATACGTCCCACTCCGATCTTTTATAGTCCCCTATGAGTTATTTTTAGGTTATATGAAAATAATAAATATTACCCACCTAAACACAATGGGGACATTATGATGACACGAATAAAACTTTTACGACGCCACCACGGAGCAATGGAGCGATTTTATTTTATCATAAACAGGCCCAGTTGTAAAAAGTATCCAGTTAGACTGCTATTCTGTAAAGTGAGAGAATTTTTATACATTCATAACTGTCGTATTTTATTAGTTGTCACGAGAGAGAAACGGATTTTTCTATTCGTCAATCTATGTTTATTGTCATGGTTTTGTCAATCTGTCATAATATATTGGTTATTTTTAATTGATAACAGTGTATAGCTGATTTTATTACATCAGATATTGACAAAATTTAATAAGTCTAGTAAATAATATTTTCTATCAATGTATTTAATACTATTAGGATAAGTAAATTAGGATCCTTTTCCAAATGTATTAATAAGTATTAAGTTATTCATCAAACGAAATTTTGTTAAAATATATCCAAGCAAAGAATTTAAATAATTTTACTCTATCCATGGCAACTATACTTGCTGAGAGATAAATCTCAGGAAACTAAAGGAAATAAAGCGAAAGGCAGCGTAGTGCCCACGGGGCGTTTACGTCATAATGCCGGAAAGCAAACATCTTCCCCGAGAAGCCGGTTACGCATCCGCACGACTCCCCCATTCGAGTGCCCGAGAATAACCCCTCGACTTTTTATATTCCCTCATACTTTCACTGAAGAGATTCTCATATTTTTATTACACGCAACATCAAGAAGGGCTTTCTTGAGATTCGTATTCTTATTTGAATGTTGGCTGGGACAACTTAGAAGCATGTTTGAGTTGTGTTCGGTAAAGATCTCGCACTTTTGAAAGAAACTTATCTTAGATCATCTATTAGGCTAAACAAAGATTTTTATTTCATATAGCAACTTTTATGTTTACACTTACGAACGTCTGATGATTTGATTTATTATGTAGTCTATGCTTGGATCGCAATTATAAATAGAGGTGATGATAGAAAGGTGAAAAGTTAAGAGTTTAAATTCCACACTATAAAACATTATTACATTTTGTTAATGTTTAAGGTGAACAAAGCCATTTTAAGATAAATAATCATTTTAGGATATTAAAAATAGACTGTGATAGATTCGCACGCCTTCCTGTTGTACACTTGAAAGCTTGTTAAAGGACGGTCCTGCCTTTTTGGAGAAGTGGCAACGAAAACAACGACTCGTTAATTTTATATACAAAATTCCTATATTATACATTCCTATATATTTCTTTATAAGAATTCGAATAAGCATGCCTTGGAAATTTCAAGTTTCAACCACAACTGCTTACAAGGTAAATAGAATTATATTTATGTGATCACAATTTTCTCTTCGAAGCTAGAAAACTAAGAGAAAATTCCACAGTTCGAGTGACTAAAGTCGGGACGTGACCGGAAATGAATTTCCCGGCGCATCAGTAGCCTTCGTAAGCTACGCAGAACAAATTCAATTTGCTTCATGCAACATGTATATACTACATATATATATATTTAAATTTTATATTATATAATGGCGACGAGGTCCCGTGATGGATCACCACGCCGAAAACCTTGCTTTTTTTTTCTATTTGGGCAGACTCGTTCGAAGTGATATCGCGGGCTCACAGAATATTCAGCGCGAAGTCATAGCTGTACTTCTAATGAGTTTCGCTGAATAAATAGATACCAGAGGCCTTTAAAAATGCCGCCACTTAAACGAGGTAAAAAGCCGGCAACACAACCAATCCGCGGCGGTGTTCACTTACCATATAAGAGACCTGCTTTGTTAAAATGAGTCGTAAAATATAAAGAATCATATAAATAGTGCGCTGAAAACCGACGCTCAGCCACTTACGGTGAGGCATACAGCCGAGCCCTACCTATCCCTTTATACTTAGCTTTATTATTATTGTCATTCCTAAGTTTTTATTAATTTATTTATATTGTACAGGTAACCTTTAATTATAAAAGGATTTAAATCGACTCATAATTAAATAAACTCTATCTGGCTACATTTGAACTTAAATCTTTGGACATGAGTCAGAAAAAGAGAAATCTAGTTCCTATAGAGAGAGATGAAGCAAAGTGGACGCAATGGCTCAGTCAGTCTTGCTGTTTACATTTATGAGTGAAACACACACCCTTCATCGCGTTTATTACGAGCAATATCTCAGCAGCGCTATCTCTTACACAGTCCTTGTAATTACGGAGTGATAATGAACTCTCCGAGGAAATATTACGTTATATACTTTATTATGATAATGTCAGAATTTCGCTCACATTACTTAGCTTCGCTGACTTTATTTACCAATAGTCGAAGACTATATTAAGAATAATTTCTAAGAGCATCGTCGCTAAATAGTTTTATAAGTCTGCTATGAAGCGATAGATATCAGGTTCAAATCCCGGTCCGGACAATTATAATCTATATTTTCTTCGGTTACTGGAAGGGCTTTTCAGTGGCTAGGTGAGAGTCTTCATAATGTCGCTTCCGTAGGATAGCCATGCCGAAGGAAAAGCGGCTGAACTTATTGGGTAGGCTCATCCTAAGTGATACTACAGGCTCACAGAATAATCAACGTGAAACGGTAGTCATTCTTGAAAATGGTACTTCTACTGTGTTTCGCTGAGTGAGTGAGAATATCGGAGACTCTTAAAAGTGCCGCTTAAGCGGTGAAAAAAGCGGCAACACAAGCAATGCGCGGACTGTGGCGCAGTTGTCCTCGGGCGGCGATGCTCTCTTACCATATAGAAGACCCACCTGCTCCGTTGTCCACTACATCATAAAAAACAATAAAGTAATGAGATAGGTTTATGGTGAGGTAAACTATGGCGGTGAGAGATCTCCAGAAATGGACAACAGGCATCAGCACTTGTGGCCGCGAAGTCTTTTTATTATGCTTACTATGACAAACGTACTCAGCAAAACAGTAACAAAACTTAACTGCTGGTCTGTTTACTATATAAGGTTAACATAAATAATTAACAGAGATAATTTCTAGTGCATGGTGGACGTCAGTATTCTGGTGGTTTGGTCCGAATTTCAAATATTTAGTTATAGTAATATTAATATTTTAATTATATCAATATAATATATATTATTTTTACATATATTATATTATATATATTAATAAAATAAACATTGCCAAGTCTAATAATTTTTTTGTTAGTAACATGTTTGATTCATTTTTTTTAAGTTTATATAAATACTCATTGGGTTTCTTACACCATTTTTAATTTAAGAAGCCTTGGACAGATTTTCGTCAAATGAAGTAGATAGGATATTTATTCGACTACAAAAATGTAGTGTAATATTCGTATATCAGTTTTTCGAGGGGTCCCAATATTACTGAGGATTCAAAGTTTTGATAAGCGGCGTACCAGATCGGCCCTCATCTGCTTCGTCCGAGAATAACACATAATACTTAAAATATATATTACAAGCATTACTAATTATCTTAGCTAATATTCTTGGAAAACCATAATTCATCTGAATTGATTTTAATTTCAATCTATACTCATAAAAGCCATAAATAATTGTAAAGATCTCCATAAATATTAAACAATTGCCGCCGGGGGATACTTTAAATCATTCGTGATACGTTGGAAATTAAAGATCAGTGCTATGATTTGTTGTTCAAAATTTCAAATTATAATTTAATATACCTACTAGTCATTTTTTATGGTATAGGGGACAACGGAGAAAGCTGGTCTCCACTATTGTAAGCGATCATTGCTGCCCATGAACTACATGAATGGCAGCGGCGGTGCACGACGCCACATTACTTTCACATTCCTAATAATAACTTACATATTTCACCCGAGGGAGAGCCTTGCTAATGCAAAAACTAACGCACTAATAGGCTCAGCTCGTTGCTTCTACTGTGTTTCTCTCAAAATGCCGCTTAAGCGGTTTAAAAAGCCGACAATAGAACCAATGCGCGGACTTTGGCGCACTTGTCCACGGGCGGCGGTGTGTTCTTACCATACAGGAGACCCACCTGCTTAGTTGTCGGCTATACCATAAAAAACATAGAAGTATACTACATAGTTAAATGTAAACGATCTCATTTCAAACATTAATTAGAGTCCATTATTGATGAAACGCCAGTCACGATGGCCACCAGTGGCTGCGGTTTCATTGGGCTCTATTTGCAGGCGACTACCGGTCGACGCACCGAACCGCCACCCACTCAGCCAGCTCGTTATTACTGTTATACACTTATTACTACGTCTGTCTAGTTTTATATTGTCAAGATAATTTTATTATATCCCAGACAGTAAAGAAAAACAGAAAACAGAAAGACAAGAGAGAGAAAAGAGATAACCGTCAATACAATCTAAGCAGGTTGTTGATAGGTGGCAGAGTTCTCTTACCAGAGAACCCCGCCTGCTCCATTGTCTGTTACACCTTTTTTTAATTCTATAACGGACAACGAAGCAGGTGGGTCTCCTACATTACAGTAAGAGAACACTGCCGCCCTTGAACAACCGCGCCACAGTCTGCGCATTAAAGTGCCTCCGATATCCTCACTCACTCACTCTGCGAAACACAGTACAAGTACAATTTCTTGCTGAGTATTTTGTAAGCCCGTGGTATCATTTCGGATGAGCCGGCCCAAGTAGTGCACCAGTATATGCTTAAGCATAGCTCTCCCGCGGGTGCGACTGTATAAATATACTCACCTGGTCACTGTCAAGCCCTTCCAGAGACCGAATAAATTATAATAATTCTTGGCTGGAATGGGACTCGAATCAGATACACTTGATGGTACACTTAAGCTACGAGACTCTCACTAAATATATTTTGAAGCAGATGATTCAAATAACATTACACGTAATGATACACTTAAATGTATTTCCTGCCAACTCTTGCACCTCACCTGTATTGTAAGACATATAGGAAATAAACGAAATGTGATTTTTGCAAATGAAATTGGAGAACTCCGCGCTGTCGTGTCTATCAGCAGCTAAATGCTGCTAACCGAGTCTTTTAATGAACACGGCTACTAGATAGTAATGATAGCTGCGACTAATTCCATCTACCGACACTATTGCACCCGCTTCCGTGTGATACGGGTGCCTCGCCCTCTGTGTAGAAAATACGTTGAGCTGAATTACTTCGAAACGCGCCGAAAAGTAATTAAATTAAATATGTCACAAAAATATTTTTTTGAAATAGACAAACGAGCATCGACTCACCTAGGTTAAGCGGCCCTCCGTCCATGGGCACACCCAGCCACTGCTGAGCCGTGTGTTGGCAGTCATTTAGAGAGCTTTTTTTAAGGTCCCCAAAAAACAGTTATGACTTTTGACTATTTAATATATTTTAACATAAATATTTTTTATATTAACAAAAGTCTTAAATATAATATATAAAGAAGGATGGGAGAGCCATGCTTATGCATATGCGTTTGCACTAATTGGGCTCGTTCATCCGAAGTTATACCACGGACTCACAGAATACTCAGTGTGAAATGGTAGTTGTACTCAAAACTGTACCGCTATTGTGTTTCGCTGCGTGAGTGAAGATATCGGAGACCCTTAAAAAAAGATGCATAATGGCGTAAAAAGCCGGCAACACAACCAATACGCGAATAACAGCGCGGTTGTTAATAAGCGATGGTATTCTTTTACCATATAAAAGACCCAGCTGCTCCACTGTCCGCTGTACTATACAAAACAAAATTAAATTGTAATATAGACAGATCTATCCACAGACATATAACAGTTTTTCTCTATCTAAAGTTATACTATAGTTCATAATTTTTCCAAAACAAATGTAATATAAACTCCAAGAGCAGCAGTTAATTTTCATGTAATGACTGCGGTCTTAAACCACTGTGTATTCCATACAGTTAGAACAACGTTCACTAGTTCACTAACGAGCGAGCTCTGCATACCATCGCAACTTGACGTTTCAATTAATGTTCAGCCTTAAAGCGAATTAAGGGATATACTATTATAAAGCTATACTTGTACGCTTATCAAAAGGCTGTATTTAATATAATAATTATTTATGGATCGTGTATGTTGTTTCTGTTTACTGGTATGTGATCGCATCTGTCAATGAACGCCGGTGCTCTCTTCTATACAAGTAACCCGCTTGTTCTGCTTTTCGTTGTACCACGTATTGATAATTTAAGTTATATATGAAATGAAATTAGTAATTTTTTATCTGAGTTCGGCCGCGTTAAGCGCTGTCATGGTCATTATTTTGATGGCGGCGCCATTTTGGAACGTAGTGGCGGTAAATAGTGATAAAAACTAATGTTAAAATAACTAAATCGAGTTAATTAAGTGTCTAGAGTATTCAAAGTATTCTTAATAGACTTTATAAACACAGCACAAGTACCGTTTTACGCTGAGTATTCTGTGAGCCCGTGGTATCACTTCGGACGAGCCTGCCTAATTAGTGCGCCAGCATGTGCTTCAGCATGGTTATCCCACGGATGAAATTTCTTATTTATTTTCAAGTCGTTTCTTTATTTTCATTTAAAGTTATTTTTTATCTTAACTTAAGTGAAGGTCTATCTATTCAATAAATACAACTTAATTTCAGAGTTACAATTTCAAGTTTATGTTCACTGTACTTTAAAATAAGTATCCTATAGGCTTAAGTAAATAACTAAGCGTCATCTAGAACAGTGTTTTGCAGTTTTTATGTTCGCATCTAGAAGAAGGAAAATTTTTACAGGTACTATACAACCAAAAACAAATCTTATGTAATTATTAATCAATATATAGGTACTTATTAAGTATCAAACAATGAAATATAGACCTCTTTCTTTTACTCTTGCGTGAATATATAGGTATGTGTATCCGAGTATTTTTCTTACCCTTACTTATATGCTAACATAAGGTTATAAGAGAACTTTGTTGTTTCGAGGCACACCAATCAAACACCAAGAAAACTTCCGAAGGACTTGCATCTAGAAGACAGAAGTCCGAGAAGGTATGAGGCTGAACCGGTTCTATCTTGAGGACGTCCTGCTAGAGCCAGATAGAGTAACCGTTGCCGTGCCGCCGTGAATTAAGTGACAAATGACGTCAAACACCCCCATGGCGTGGGAGAACCGCGTGGCGTAGCTAGTGAATGAATAAATAGCCATGAAAAATTCAATTTGCCGAAGCGAGTTGTTATTTCTTTATGAGAAGGGCCAATTACGGTGTTGTATACCTATCTTCGCTCCCTGTCGAATTGATTTGATGAATAATTTTCCGTTTGAGAGGACACGGCGGAAAGGAAATCAGTAGTGTTTGTGAATGTCGATTGTAGTTTATTTTTCAAAGAGAGATGTTTATATTTCGATCCGCCAACTTTATTACCCAATCTAATATAATAAAAAATAAGTACTACTTATTCTTTAAATAGTCAGAATAAAAATATGGATTGCGGCGTAGTAGGCCTGCAGTGATATTTATCATCAAGGAGTCCGGAGAAACCTATTTTGAACTGTATAATTGGTCAAACTACTTATATAAATACTCAATTTTTTATGGTATAGCGGGCAATGTAGCAGGTGGGTCTTTTATATACTAAAAGAATACAACCGATGGGAAAGAAAGGTTCTCGAGTGGCGACAGCGTACCGGAAAACGCAGAGTGGGACGTCCCGGCACGCGATGGAAAGACGATCTCGCGAACGTTGCGGGCAACCACTGGACTCAGATCGCTCAAGATCGTAATAGATGGGCGTCTTTGGGAGACGCCTATTTCCAGCAGTAGTCTTGATAGGCTGGTGAGGATGATTAAACGGCATTTTTAAGGGACTCCGATATGCTCACTAACTCAACGAAACATAGTAGAAGCACCGTTGCAAGTACACCTACCATTTCAGTATTTAACCCCTTAAAAAAAACTTTGGAAGAGCCAGCTCAATATTTCTTTGCAAATGAATATGTGAATAGTGAAATTAAAAAATTTCAAAGTAAAAAAATGTCTACGGCCAACGCGTTCAGCGGCCAACATATTAGAACCGCGAACGAATGGCTTCACGCATCAATTTTTGTGAAAGTTATTAAAACGCCGCTGTCAGGCGAATATTGACTTTCCCGTAACAAAAGCATCAGATTCCCGGGGGAATTAATGGCAGCACCCATTAAGGTTAAGTGCTGTTTAAAGCTTATGTGACTTGACAGAAGTTTGGAACTTTTTTCCACCATTTTTATTGTTACATCTGGACTGGCAACTTTGCTTTCAAAGGTTTTCCAATGATGTCAAGCACAAAAGCCTTCTTAATGCGACATATCTTAATCAATTGACTAAATTTTGTTTTAGAAGAAAAAAACACGGCTTTAATGAATATGTTATACAAATATTCGTATTTCCACAAAAAAAATATTACATAGTAAAAACTGCTGAAAAATCTGAGTTCATCTTTTTTTTTTAATTGTATAGACTTTTTTTTATAATTGTATTGACAACGGAGCAGGTGGGTCTCCTTTAAGATAAGAGAACACCGCCGCTCATGCACAACCGCGCCACGATCTGCACATTGGTTGTGTTGCCGGCTTTTAAGCAGGCTTAAGCGACACTTTTAAGGGCAGATAACTTAACTCACTCTGCGAAACACAATACAAGTACCGTTTCACGCTGAGTTTTCTGTGATGGCGTGGTATCACTTAGGACGAGTTGGCCCAATTAGTGCGTCAGCATATGCTTCAGCATGCCTCTACCGGTTGAAGCTGGGTGACTATCCCACAGGTGGGTCAACTTAATACCGATCTCATCTTGTAGCGATATAAAAAATATAAGCAATAGTGAGAGATAATTTACTCGGAATACTAGCTAACAACATTAATATCATTAATATATAACTTGTATTGTGTTTCGCTGAATAGGTGCGGGTACCGGTGACTAATGGCTTATACCGAATGACTTATGACGAAGTTACACCGTTCTAGTAAAAAGGCAGCTGTACAACCACAGCGCGGAAGGGATAGAATTGTTTTTTCTATTTTAATAAATAATTAAAATCTGTTTTTATACAACAATCTAAATGAGAAAGTAATCTTATTTATAAAAAGTCACGATTCATGGGCTTGTGAAAATTCAAAACATTATTTTGTTCGTAAAAGTGACTTAATAACATTTGATTAAATAACCTATTCCTATTAGAAGAGCGCCATGAAAATTTGCATACAGTTTGAAAAGTTGTGATGCTCTAGTTTACACGCAGTAAACCGAAAACGTATCTTTTTAATTCATTTATACGACAGAGATACAGCCGCGCACCGCTTTAATGTTTTAAAATTCAAATTCAATGACACACAGATTTTATAAAGTAAAAGCTTCATTCACTAATTCCATACAAGCATTAAACATTCGGTTTCACGTATGAAAAAGCGAAAGATGTATGATATTGCGATTGCAAAACATTTGACGTGACTTTAAATTCGTTCATTTATTTTTATAAATTTGAATTAATACTTTGTAACGTAGAGATAAACTTCTCTTAATTGTCTATTAAAAAAAGTTATAACATGCAATATGGGTGTCTGTAGCTTTTTCCCGTCAAAATCTATGAAGCCATGACAGTCCATAAAGTAAACTTTGATTCCAAACAATCTAAACGCTCAAGTCTTCACTCACTCTGCATTGGCGGAACAATGAAATGCGAATCTCTCGTTCGGGTATTTCCATACGTGGCGTGTTTGTCTTCGCTTTGACAGATGACTAATGTGTTTGCCGAACTGGTCGAGTTTTCCTTCCCCTGTTTACTTCCAGCCTGACTTTGACTAACTATCTGTGGTCAGTGGAAAGGCCATTGAAATCGCACGCGATCGATGCTTGTACCACGCATCAATCATTTTATTCACGTCATCATTACGCTTTGAAATATCCTCGGATATTTTAAAATGAACGAAAAGCAATTGCTTTATACGCTATATTTGTCCGTTCCATAGATTAACTATTTCATTTTTTTATGATTAAAAAGACAAACAAACAGGAGGCTCACCCAGGACAAGCGGACCGTAATCATAAGCAATTATTCGTTATTACCTACTTAAGTTACTATATTTAAACAACTACCTTACAAAAACTAAAAGAAAATATATTTTTTATGGAAATGGTATGAAACGACCAGGAGGCCCTCCGCTCATGGACACCCCTAGCGCTTTCAGGGCCGTGGGAGCGATGCCGGCCTTATTACATTTTTTTTAAATTACAATAAGTACGCACTCTACTTTTTTCAACGAAAGGAAAAGTTAATATTTGAAAAACAAATTGATTTTTAGAATTCTTCTTTACTTGCTATTGTCGATATCCCTACCTCCAACAATAATTTATCTTTTCTAGCGGCAAAGATTTCTTCCACTCTACTATAGCACCAAAGTACAAACCTTGTCATGGACCGTAGAAGAGTCCTCTTAGGAACTACTACTTTACCTATGGTAAAAATATAATTGATTAATAAAAAAAATTACTGAGTAATAAAACATGTACAATATTTAAGACGTTGACACTATATTTTGTAAGTGAAAATTCTTCCAACATTATGTATTGTCGCGTAGCACAAAACTCGAAGCGTAAGTGATCATGAGGTTCGTGGCAATAAATCAACAATTTAGTGTCGCAATTTTCATAATTCACACTACATCAAGTTAACTGGGAATAAAGAAAAATCCAATTTCCTTGCCTTGCTTGCATTACCGGGAAGGGCCTCCTGCGGCTGCGTTCATATTTGAGAATAACATATTGAGGCATAATATCTTTAGATAACCAAAATATGTATTAGAATTTAATTTCTGTAATTTTAATATTCCATATTTATGAACTACCGGAGGGCGGGCAGCAGCGTCCTCCGCGGACTATATAACTGAACTACGATCGCGAACTGAACATGCCTGCTAAGCGTGGCGATTACGGCAAACACACCCTTCCCATTCATGGAAGTCCAAGGAGGAGGCCTATGTCCAGCAGTGGACGTCTTACGACTAAAATGATGAATGATGATTTAAGAACTTGCCTTTTTTACACAAATGAAATACTTTTCAACAGGTTTAGTCT